>PVIR01043484.1:0-11738 GCA_004026965.1 Petromus typicus
AAATTTTTTTCAGAGCTCTTGCATAAATTTCAGTCTCTCCAATTAGATTATCATAAATTTAGCTGGTATGTGCTAAATACATGGAGATTTACTATACTTGCACAAGAATTGTACACATATAAGTAAATATAACAGAATGATGCAACATAAATAATGAAAACTGATTGTGTTAGATATTCTTTTAGGTGGTATGTGTACACTGTTTAATATAATGACATGTTATAACTTCACAGACCTTAGACTCTAGTAAGAAACTGCTTCTCTACATAAGCAATTCTCTTTTTGAATTTAGTTTGATTATGACATGAAATAAATTTTACATTTTTAGAAACTGATGAAGTGCAAGCTAGTGTATGTAATTAAACTGTGTATTTCAACATTCAAAGAATATTTTAGACAGTATCCATGTAAAAAATATTTATTACATAGAAGATATAAATGCATAATATATTATATAATAAATAGATAAAAAATACATTATATACTTATTATACATAATATATAAACATATTATATATAAATACATTATATATATTTGTGGAGCCCATCCTACTCATCTGCAAAATAGATCATTATCTTTTTGTGGTCAGGGCATCATTTTTCCCATAAACTAAGACTAAACTTTCTGGAGATTTACAATTTCCACCATCAAAGACGTGAATATTTCCAATTCCAAACTATAGCATGCCCTGTCTTGGGGGCCAGGACTCTATTTCTTTGAATGTGTCCTTTGAAATTTCTGCATAATAAATTCTTTTATGCTTCTTAACAAAAAGAGAAACTACAATAAACCAAACTGAAATTCAGTAGATAGAAGGTTAATAAGACTTGAAATGAATTAAACAGAGTCTAAAAGAACAATGCAAAGGATCTGTGAAACAGAGATTTTTAGAAAAGATTAGTAAATTGATAAACTCTTAGCCAAACTAACTAAAAGAGAAAATCTGAATGACAACAATTGAAGATCAAAAGGAGTATTTTACAACAGGTACTACAGAAATAGACAAGACTAGTAGCAACTATTTGGAAGGTATTCTGACAAATTTGAAAATCTAGAAAAAATGAATATATTTCTAGATATATGCAGAATGCCAAAATTGATCCAAAAGGGTATTAAATACCCAAATTCTATTAACTTGGTAGTGCAATAACAATCTTGCATCATGTTTCTTCATTTGATGTATCAATTATAAAGTGCAGTATCATCTAAACTCTACGTTTGCACACTATGCCTCATATTTATGTTTTCATACTTTTTGAGGGATTAATAAAATATGTATATATCTATTCATTGAAAAAATTTAAAAATTTATTATCACACTGAGACCAAAATATTTACCCTTCACTTGATTCCTGCCCCTTTTGCTAAATCTAAACCTACACAAATATTGAGTAGAAATCACTGATTATAACTAAGGAAAAAAACACTTTAATTTTGAACTCCATAAGATTTTGAAGCTTAACAGATTTTTTATTGAGAAATTCATGCAGTTAAAATAAAATGTGATAACCTGCATATTATTTTATTTTATTTTACTTTTTGAGGCAGGATTTCATATATAGTTAAGCTGGACTTTTTAAAAAATTAATTTTATTGGTATATTTTACACATACATTATGATCACATTCAACAATGAGGGTTTGTACCAGTTGACTCCTGGTGATCCTCCTGCTTCAACCTGTTGTGTGTTTGGATTATAGGTGTGCCTTACTACATCCAGTTTTGCACATTACTTTAAATTCTTAGAAGTCACACACATTCAACTGCTGTTAAACTACTTCATTGAAAAACAGAAAAAATAATCTTAGCAAAAATAATATAACCTTGTAGTCAAGTATTCTAATGCTATGGGAATGTAAATTATTCATTTGTGAACAGCTTATGAAAAAATAAGATGTAAAATATTGTTATTGTTAATACTGGTATTGTATCTTCTCTCTCAAGATAATAATTTTTGTTATTTATAGGACAGTAATTATCATGTCATGATAAGCCAAAGAATGGAAAATAGATAAAACTGAATGAATTATTTTCCAGTTAGTTTCAAGATCAGGGGCTGTGTTTGTCAATTTTATCACAGCACTGGTAATAATAAAACTGAAGATCAAGATGTTTCACATTCTCACCAACTCAAATCTGCATCGAGTAAATCCAATGCAGTCTTAATGTGTTAAGGCCTTATGTGTAGGCCTTATATCTCATGACAAAGAATGTTTAGAACGATACTCAAAGGTTCTGACTCTTTGGCTAGTAAAGAATGGAAATGTATGGGGCAAAAGAGGCTAAACTATAGGAGTTATGAAATTCATAAAGGGTAATGAATTGTCTTCTTTCTCATTTGGATTTGGTAGTAGGTTATATGCATTTCAGTTGTGAGCTCTGGCACTTATTTTTAGCAAACAATATAGTGGAATTATAGTCTCATAGAGAAGATAATGATCTTTGGAACAACACCCTCTTGGGTGCTAAATCCAGATACTTCTAATTTCCATCTATGTGACCTTAACAATTTACCTAAGATGGAATTAACTGGTCTTTCAGGGAAGATTAGTGTGAAAAATATGTATGCAAAAATGCAAAGAGACTTCCCAGTCAAAGTAGAGGAAAGCCTTAGCTGAGAGATAGCAAAATGTTAATTTCAGATTATTTTCTTATTTTGTTACTCTATAACAAGTGAAAGGTAATGCCAGCTGATCAGTACTTTAGCTGTAGTTTGCACTCTGAGATTAAATTTTAATTAAGTATTTACTAGATTTAAAAGCTTATGTTATATGTTACCATCAAGTATTTTATTGTTTCCTTTCAATTGTAACACCTTGAGCTAAAAAAAAAAAAATCCTCCAGGTTATGAATTAGGTTTACTGCATTTTGCAGTTGTAAAGGGGAGGCACCATGTACGTTTACTTTTTTTTTGAGACAGGGTCTTGATTTGTAGTTCAGTCTAGTCCTGAACTCATCTTTGAACTCAGCAATCCTCCTGCCTCTGCCTCCCAAGTGATAGGATTATAGGTCTGAGCCACTACATCCGGCATTGTAGTACATGGTACTGACTGCTGATGAGTATATATATATTTACTTTGAAAGCTCTCCTGGTCTGTGAAACAAGGAACACCTAATTGCTTCATTTTCTTTAACAGCCTATTTATCATAGTATTTGTAGAGTCAACTATCATTATTCTACTAGTCTGATCTCCAACTTTGATTTCCTAATTTATAAAAATATTGTTTTACTAGTTAAACAACTTTATGTGTTTAAACTTTTTATTATACTGTTTGACTCATAGTGAGTAAAATAAATAAAGTTTTCAATTTAATATTGACATAGAAATAACATAATGAAATTTACCTGACATTCAGTGGTTTTTATTAGGCAGTACTGATGAGCATCATAGAAAATGGGAAGCAACTATCCAAGAATTAATGTAAATGCATCTCCAAAACAAAAGAGCAATGGATAAATAACCCTTATCATTTTCAAAAAAACTCATACCATTTGGCAATCACCTCTCCACTTTTCTCTTTAGCATTGCCTTTATACTGTCCTACAGATTTTAAGTAAACGCACATCTGTCTTCAGTCTTCATTGCACCATCAATTACAGATATTTTACCAAAATAGACTGAGAGTGTACATGTTCCTTTGAGACTGTGTTCTTCCATGAACACAGAAGAGTTCTTTAGGTTCATTATATCAATACTCCATTTTTGCAAATGTTAGCAGAATATTCTGTTGTATGCTGTACCCCATTGTGCTCATTTTCTAGTTTTGGAACATTTAGTTTCTTTTTAGTGTATGGCTATTATAAATAATGCGATTATGAATGTTTCCACAACTTTGTTCAGACACATGGTTTTATTTCTCTTGTGCAGCTAGACCCGGAGTTATGCTACCATACAGGAAGTGTGCATCTAACATTTTGAGGCACTTCCACATTGCTTTCAAAGTGGCTGCACTATTCTTGTTATCCTGAAGATCATAATCTGTTCTTGGTGACAGAGACTTTGGGATTACCCTAAATCTGTGGTGCTTTGACAGGTGAACCTAGGAATCTGTCTTTAGACCTCACCAGAAGAGAATCCAGTCTTCCTAACACTTGCTACTAAAGCTGCTCCTGAACAAGTTTATATGATTATTTTTAACTCTTAAGTATGAACATCTAGACCTTAATGAGACAATTATAACATTAGCAGAATATTATTGGCTTTGAAGAAGATTAGGTTATGTGGAACTTTCATATTATTAACTTTCAACATATATAAGAAAAGCATCAGCAAACTACAAGCTATAATTACCTCATTAAAAAAGCACCAATAAAGTGGTGATCTATTTTAGAAATTACTATCTGAATGTTAGACTATAGTTCCAAGTCAAATAAAAACAAGTTATAAAAGTTTCCAGCAAAACCAGCACACTAATAACAATTCACAGGGGTTTAGAGTCAGAACTATTGTGGAAACATGGAAAAAGTAGTTCACTGTAAAATAGTTTCATCTCAGGGATCACAGAGCCCTTCTGTGAATGTGGCTGTCAGGTCCTTCGCAGTTCATATCGTGACAACCTCCATTCCCTAAGGTGCTGGGTTCCTTTCTCTCTCTGTCATTTCTCTAACAGTGACAACATTGTTTGTGAATTAAGTGACAGTTATATATAAAGATATACTGTTAAAGATATTGTTACAGTTTATAATTAGTGCTTTTTAGAACTCATTTGGAATTAGAGTAGCCATTTTACTTTTCCTTTGTGCTCTGTTCCATTCCTTAGGATAAGAAATGCATGTTCTAAAAATGTCCACTGCTTATCATTAAGTCTTGTGGAACAATTCATTGCTTTAAATTGGTGCAAACATGTGATGAAGTTTAATTCAGGAATCTGATTAGGTAATCAGCAGAACAACTTCTCCCCTGGACCAGTCTTCCTTGGGCCCAATCCTATCAGCCTATGTAGTAAGTTAACTTCTTGCAATGATTTATAGATCTTTGGATACCTTTACTATGTTTTTTTTTCCTCTATAAAGAAAAATCTATTTGAAAATAACTTTCATGCCATCAAGAAAGAGCAGTTAGAATAGCCTGAAGCAGAAGGGAGTGTGCCATCTGTTTTTATTTTGGAATAAATAAGCAGAGCTCTGTACAGTGAAAATAACTACTGAATAAATGAACACACACAATCATTTTAAGCAGAAGCCAAGTCTGCTGGTACTTTTGGGGTGTCATCAGTCAAAGTAGGCTAATTTCCATTGAAGTTGGTGTTTGTATTAAATAAGCAAAGCAGTTTACAGACCAAGCAATCCATTAATGTCATGGAACAAAAGAAAATTATAGGCTATGCACAGGTTTTTCCTTCTGCAAAAGCAAACTAGGCCACAAGCAATTCTGATAATGCACTAAACATTTCATTTTTTTGCCACTTCACGTGCTGTGGCCATAGCCACAGCTCCACACTAACTGTTGGCATGGGAGAGACTTTATTGATAGTGAAAAGAATCACAAACTTCTTAAGGTACTAACTCCTGCATCTAGAGAGACTGATAAACATGAACTTCTGAATATGCCACCACTCATGGGGCCAGTACTATAGTTAAAAACACAATGTGAAGGAATATCTGGAATATCATGGGTATGAGAGTAATGGTACAGCGTACAGGACTAACAACACCATTAACTTAAGAGGGGGTGGTAAAAACCATTATAAAGGAAAAAAGAAAAAAAATCAGTGGAAATGATTATACAAAGTGACAGTTATTGTTCATGCTAAAAGTATGAAGAGATGTTCTTATTTTCCTTTAATATGTTGAAACATAGAGTAACTAAAAAATATGACAGCACTACTCCAGCAGAACTATGAGACATTTTCTGAGATAATCAAGTACTAGCACTTGATTCAGCCTCCAAGTGGGAAGAGTTTTGTGACTTTAAGTCTATATCCTGTAGACCACTGTACAACTACAAGTTATCTTAATTTTAGTAATTTCACACTCAGGAATTTCACTGTGCTTTTCACACAGTAAATTGGCTGAGTGACAGGAAATGTCACAGAACAGCTCATTCTAAGGGGTGCTGCTGGAGATTTTATAGTGATTGTGTAGTTAAATGCTTCATGGGAAGTATCCTGGCATCTAAGGGGCTTAGAGGTGAGCAACTCCACTTCTATTCCAGAGGTCATATGAAGTTCTTTTTAATAAGTTAAATTTATTAATGCATTTTATGAATATATTATGATCACATTATCACTGATAATTTGTACTGGTATGTGATATGCCTTCATTCCCATGTTTTCCCATTCCCCCACCCTTCCTTCAAGCCCCAACCCCTATATACACAAGCTTTGTTTCCGTTTTTCATTTTTACCATCAAACTTTTTCTTTCTATTCTTTACTTTCCTTGGTCCTCCATCTGTTTATTTTATTTATGAGTATGTCTTCAAGGGAAATTCATTTAACTATAAATATCTCTAATTTATCATTTTTTATTACTGAGTAATGCTCCATTTAATTTTTTTTAAAAAACCCTTACATCTTTTTTATCCAGTCTCCAGTTGATAGTATTTGGGCTATTTCCAAAATCTAGCTATTATAACTGTGCTGCTATAAAAATATGTACACATATGTCACTGTGGTATGATGTTTTTATTCTTTTGTGAATATATCTTACAGGGAAATAGTAGGGTCAAATAGTACTTCTAATCCTAGTTTTTTTGAGGAATCTCCAAACTGATTTCCACAATGGTTGCACAGTCTTACATTCCCACAACAGTGGGGAAGGGTTCCTTCTCCCCACAGTCCCTCCAACATTTGTTATTGGCTGATTTTTTGTTGCATCCATTCTTGTGTCTTCATTCTAATGTCCCAAATTTACCTATTATATATATTAACTTGTGTGAAACACAGGTTTTGTGAGAGACACACAGTTTGTGCTATGCACATTTATTGAGTCCAAATAAAATGTTTTCAGTTTCACAATGCATAGAAAATACTAAACCTTGTGATAGCAATATGATATGAGTGTCAGGGAAGCATACAGAACATACTCCATGGTTTATCAGATCCTCAAGGAAACACTGAACTGTGGTCCACTTGATAATTTAGCATGACTTAGTACTATTTGGAATGCAAGGCTGTTTATTACATAATGGAACACAGCAGGTCAAATTGGCAAATTTCCATCAGCAATTAGTTTCAATTATCCTTAGTAGCTGTACTAATCTTTAAACACAACCATTTAATTCAAGATGACAAAGCACAATATTGACTGTTCAAATCAATGTTCTGTTTACAAATCTCCTATCTTTATTTGAGATAAGCCCTGGTCCTTTTCTAGGAGGAACAGTTCTGGAAATATATTTCATATATGATGGTTGGCAAGCTTCGTCTCTTGTTGAAACAGTAAAATGGAAATATGAGCCTCAGGAAACATGTTAATGTTATTAAAGGATAAAACAGAATTTATGGCAAACTCTTTTGTTTCTGTCCCATGAAGTGCAATGCTAAAACATCTGGCAAGAATGATTGGGAACTAATTTATCATAACCATGATCACCAAACATGAAGTTAGAATGTGAATTTAAGTTACATAAGATCAGAAAGCCTAGGTTTGTTAATATAATTATTCATGTTCAGTACATCGTGGGTTTTTTTTCTTTATTTTTTAGAACAGTTTTATGCTCATGGCAATGAGTGAAAGTCATGGAGATTTTCCACCTGGTCCCTGAGTCCACACATTCATAACCTCCCAACTGCCAACATTCTCAACCAGACTGGTGCAGTTTGAAGAATCAACTAATTATACTGACTATACTATCATTGTCACACAGAGGCCATAGCATATGCAGGGATAACTCTTGGTGATATGTACACTCTACTTTGGGACAAATTTTAATGACATTCACCATTATGAGATCATACACAATAGATTCATTGCCCTAACAAATCTACATACTTCTGACTCAGGCCTCCCTCCTGATTTGTGGCAGATATCAACTTTTAATTGTGTCTATAATTTTGCCTTTATCACAATGTCATGCAACAATTGTACATTATATTGCTTTTTCACATGAGATTCTTCACTGAGTAATGTGCACTGAAGTTGCCTTTCTGTGTTTTATGTCTCAGCACAATTTGTTTTCAGTGTTCAGTAGTTTGTAGTTATTCAAAATGTTGCATAGTTTCTGGTGGAAGGACATTTTGGTTGCCTCTATGTTTTGGAAAGTATGAACAAAGGTGCTATAAACAGGTAGTTGTAGGTTTTTGTGTGGCTATAAGTTTTCCACCCTCTTGGGTAAACAGAATAAGGAAGATTTGTATTGTGAGTCCAATTGTGTAATTGTAAAACTATCATTTACTTTTATTAGAAACCATGAAGGGACATTCTACAGTACTTTACAATTTTGCCTTCTCAGCAACAATAGATGATAAATCCTGTTGTTATGTACTTGCCAGGATTGGTTGTCTTTAGTACATTTTCCCTGAAAGTATGAGATTTGGTGACCACTTCTATCCCATCACTGATTTAAGAAGTTACTATGACAGTATTACTAGGCTGGGTCATTTTCTCATTCTCTCTGACAGCATCCTGTGCAGTTTATTCATATACTGTGAAAGTTCTTGTGCTTCCTAGCTGACATCTTTCCTGTGCAACAACTTCTGGAGGGACTTTACCATACAGTGATGCCACTGCTACCTCGAGCAACATCTATGGTAGTTACTCACTGATATAACATTAATTGAAATGAATATTGAATGATCATAGGAGGTACAGGTGAGACACTTGTCACAGTCTATCCCTTTAAGAGCTAATACTTTAATAGTGAAGAGAAACTTTAATCAAATAATCATACCAATGAACATACAGTCAAAATGCAGGAATCTAAGATTTTATATAACATGGAAATTTAACCTCATTTGGCAGAGTGTGGTTAATGGCAGGGGAGGAGAGGTTGATGATGGGGAATATTTCCCCAGCAGAGCAGTGACTAAGCTAAAAGCTGAAGGATGAGACACAGTTACACTGTGGACATTGTGACCTTCTGCCTGGGTTCTCTTATCAGAGCCTGTGCAGCTCACAGTCGCTGAGAATAGTGGCCGCTGGTAGATCACAGCTGTGTCCTTCACTGCATTGTCCTTAGCTGCAGGGGACAAAATTTCTCAAAATTTCCTCTTCTTTCATGTGGAGGGGATCTGTGGCCAGATGTGTGCTGATGAAGGCACAGCCCACCTGCCCCTGTCTGAAGTGCTTCCTCAGTCAAAACTACTGAGAGCCAATTTTTCCCTCTGCCTCGTTTTTATGCCTTTATTTCTTTGCAGCTCTATTTCCTAAGTCACTGCTCAATAAATTTCTGCACATAATTTTCGGCCTCAGTCTATTTTCATGTTGTTCATCTTAAGGGAGCTGGTACAAGGGTCCTAGTGATATAGGAGGATTAGGTGTAACTCCCAAACCTATTAAAATGCAAAACGTGAATTCATGTTCTCTAAAATGGAAGAATGAATTCTAAGAACAACAGGGGTTGAAAGCAGGAAAAATTTATTGAGAAAAAGATACCTTCATCTAAGAGAGACAGAAGGAGGACCGAAAAATGAGTGGCTCACCCACCCCACTTTTCTAAGGTCTTTTGTATGGAAAAGCCATAAGGCAAGGTTGGTACAAGGTGAGACCAAACTCTAAGACCCAATGGAGAATTATAATGTGGGTATGAGATGGGCTAAAACTACCACTTACCAATAAGATCACAAATACAGTCACCCAGGTAATATTGATTAAGTGGGGATCAGTGGGAAATCAAGTCACACTTAAGGGATTCAAGGGAAGGAAATGGGCTAGGGAGACTGATGTCTGTTTAGAATATCAACCACTGCTGCTATTCTTCTCTAGGAGAATAAATAACTTTTCTTTTGATCATACTAACCGGTGACTGTACCTCAATTGGTTTTTCTATGCTGAGGGCTCCGTTTTGTCTAACTGCCTTATAATAATTTCCAACTAACTTAGCTGTCTACAATACTAGGGCCCAAGATCCATTAGAATTCCAGTGCAGTTTTCTAACAATGAGGAATGTAGTAGATAGTGACTGAATTGGCCCTAGCTAGTGATAGTGGTGTAGCTGTTAAGATGTTTACCAGTGGTGGACTCAAGTGGGATGTTTGCCATATTAACAGGTGCAATAGTTCTGGTCAATTAAGAGAAAGAAAAGGGAAAACTATGGAATGAGTTATGAAATGCAACTATTTCATTGAAAATAGATGATTTTAGCTTAGAATAATCAATTACCAATTTTTGACAACATATAAAACTACAGAACCTAATCTACATCAATAGAACGGAAGATTCTTCTGTAAACTAATTAGAAGTTTTGTGAACATTCAGAATGGTTGAATTCTTATTACTGGCAAGTCTCACTAATACAAGGACCCTCATAAGAAAAGAGGCTCTGACTATTAGGACCAGCATATTAGAAAGTCCAAAATTAAAGAATTTGAGTTTATCAATTCCAATGATGTTGCTAAGTCTGTAGAACTGGTCTACCTCGTCTTGTCATAAGATAGTTCCTTTTATCCCATCTTCCTAATTCCAGCTTTCCATGAAGATCAACCAGAAGCTTTAAGTGAGACAGACATCTTACAGGACAGTGCTTGTTCTCAATCTATATCCATTTCCCTTCCTAACAATTAGGTCAAACAGCACAAATTGCTGAGCTATGCTGGACTTGGTAAGGGAAGGGAGGGACAATCTACTAATTGGAGCTACAGGAACAATTAGTACACAACAGCAAAAGCTGGAAAAGAATGCATGGAAGTATGTATCACTCTATGATGATGTTGCCTGAAGTGTGTTATACCACTATAGGGCATTTTTCTGTGACATGCTGGCAAGTATTCTTGGGGATGTTCTTTGAAATGTACAAAGTTATATCTCACATTAAATAAAGAGACATTGATAGAGCTGATAAAGAAGGAAAAAAGCAAAGGGCTTAGAAAAGTGGATATGTTGGAATAGATTTTAAAATTTTAGAAGCCATACTTGCCTACTATGTCCCACAGGAGAACATTTCATCTACCAAAGAGATAAAAAATCATTGTTTAGAGGCACAATACAATTACTGAGAAGCTCAGTAATGCCTGTCTTCTATAGACCAGAACTCACTGAAAATACTGGCAATGATAAGTTTTCACGATAATGTAGATCAAATGATGCAAGGATGGGTAAAAGTAACCACATGAATGGAAATATTAAAGAGGTAGAGAGGGTGTGTTGTTCCAAAGAGAGTTTTGGAAGTGTCTAATAAAACAATGATTTCCAGAGGAAGATGATGGGAGAACTACAAGAATATTACTTCCTCTGTAGACTCAAAAGAAATCATGAGTCTTTTAATTCTTTTGTGTATATACCTAGCAGGGCAGTGGCCGGGTCAAATGGGACCATCAATCCTAGCTTTTTTAGGATTCTCCAAACTGATCTCCACAGAGGTTGTACGAGTCTACAGTCCCACTAACAGTGGAGAAGTGTGCCTTCTTCTCTGCAGCCTCGCCAACATTTGCCTTTGGCTGATTCTGAAATGGCAGCCATTCTATGTGGAGTGAGATGAAATCTCAATGTTGTTTTCATCTGCATTTCTCGAATGACTAATGATGTTGAGCATTTCTTCATATGCTTCTTAGCTGCTCTTACTTCTTCCTCTGAAAAATATCTGTTCATTTCAGATGCCCATTTTTGAATTGGGTCATTAAATTTGGGTGGGCTGATTT
>PVIR01043485.1:0-11701 GCA_004026965.1 Petromus typicus
AGGCGTGAGCCACCACGCCCGGCACTGTGGTATGTGGTACTGGTTGCTGCTGGGTGTGGGTCTCCACACCCAGTATTGTTATGTGGTTACCGGGGAATCGAACCCGGGTCCTTGCGCTTGCAAGACAGGCGCCGGAACCACTGAGCTAACTCCCCGGCCCAATCCTGCAAAATTTTTACTAGATTAATATAATTGAAAACATTTAAGGGCAAATGAACAGAAACCTACTTCAGATTGTAACAGGGAATCATGGCCCCTCACCCATTCCCAGACTTGAGCCAGTTTAAAGTCCCCAAATCCCTGGAATGAAAGGGAGGGGGCAGCTTCCCTTGAAGAAGGATCCTGGTGCACTACCAAAAATTTATATGGTTAGTCTTTCTCCTGTCCTTCCCTAAAGAGATGTGAGGCCTTTATCTAGAGTAACTGTACATTGGGAGAAGGGAAATAATCAAACATTTTGAAATTTTTTAGACACTGGTTCTGATCTAACACTGATTCCAGGAAATCTAAAATGTCATTGTGGTCCTGTAGTAAGAGCAGGGTCCTATGGAAGTCAGGAGATCAGTGGGAGTTTTAGCCAAGATTCAACTCACAGTAGTTTCAGTAATTCCTTGAATCGGTCCTGTAGTCATTTTCCATTTTCCAGAATGCATAATTGGGGTAGATATACTTAGTACTAATCAGAATCCTAGCATTGGTTTCTTAACATGTAGTGTGAGAGCTCCTATGTCTAGAAGGCCAAATGGAAGCCATTAGAGTTGCCTTTGCCTAGGAAAATAATAAACCAAAACATTATTGCACCCCTGGAGGGATTGCAGCGATTAGTGCCACTATCATGGACTTGAAGGATATAAGGGTGGTGGTTCCTACCATACTGCTGTTTAATTCTCTCATTTGTCCTCAAACTATTAGTTACAGTTCATAAATCACTATGTAGTATCACATTTGACTATTTCTCCTTCCAAGTAAAATGCGTTATCAGGTGCACTGCTGAAAGTTCTGCCCACTGTAAAGATTTTCCTTCATTCCACCATCTTTTCAGAGTGTCCTGGAAAGGGACTAATGCTATAGCTGTCCATTCGCAAGTGATACCTGATTAACATGGAGATCTATCCATAAAACAAACCTTGTCTTCCTCTGACAGCTGATCACATGATACTCCCTATAAGGCCACAGGTGTATGCTGGAAACAGAAGGCAATATAGCAAGAGTAGTATCCATGGGCATGTGGGCAACATCTTCATGTAACTTACTTGTGCCTTCTGGACCTGCTTTGGCTCAGTCACATAATGTATCATTTCTGTAATTAATGGTCTGGCCAGACGATTGGGAATTTGGAAGAAACATGACTGGAAAATTGGTGACAAAGATATTTGGGGAAAAGGTATGTGGAGAGATCTATCCGTGTGGGCAAAAGATGTAAAAATATTTGTATCCCAGGCAAATACTCACCAGAAAGTGACCTCAGCAAAAGAAGACTTTAATAATCAAGTAGATAGGATGACCCGTTTTGTAAATAGCAGTCAACCTTTCTTCAGCCACCTATGTTATTGCCCCAGGGGCAGGGCTGGAGGCTATGCCTGGGCTCATCTACATGAACTCTTTTTTTTTTTTTTTTTTTTTTTTTTTTTTGAGGCAGGGTCTCGCTTTGTGGTTCAGGCTGGCCCTGAGCTCAGCCTCCAACTCACATCACAATCCTCCTGCCTCTGCCTCCCGAGTGCTGGGATTACAGCGTGAGCCACCACGCCCAGCACTGTGGCATGTGGTACTGGTTGCTGCTGGGTGTGGGTCTCCACACCCAGTATTGTTATGTGGTTACCGGGGAATCGAACCCGGGCCCTTGCGCTTGCAAGACAGGCGCCGGAACCACTGAGCTAACTCCCCGGCCCCCCCTTTTTTTTTTTTTGCTCATCTACATGAACTACTCACCAAGGTTGACCTGGCTTTAGCCACAGCTGAATGCCCAACATTGCCAGCAATGGAGTTCCAGCACTGAGTCCCTGGTGTGACACTGTTCCCTGGAGTAATCATCTTGTGACCTGGTAGCTGATTGATTATATTTAAACACTTTGATCATGGAAAAGTCTGAGCTTTGTCCATATTGACTGACATAGACACTTATTCTGGACATGGTCTTGCCTTCCCTGTATATAATGCTTCTGTCAAAACTACCATCTGTGGACTCAGAACGTTTCATCCACTGTTAGGGAATTCTATGTATCATTGTCTCTCACCGGGGAATGCATTTTATGGCCAAAGAAGAGAGGCAGTGAGCTCAGGCTTGTGGAATTCACTGATCTTGCCATGTTCCTTACCATCCAGAAGCAACTGGATTAATAGAAAAGTGAACCAGTCTTTTGAAGACACAGTTAACAGTAACAGCTAGGTAGCAGTAGCTTGGAGAGCTGAGAAAAAGTTCTTCAAAAGGCCGTCCACTGTATTGTACAGTGTCTCCCATAGCCAGGATTCACGTGTCCAGGAGTCAAAGGGTAGAAGTGGGAATGGTACCACTCACCATTACCTCAAGTGATCCACTAACAAAATATTTGCTTCCTGTTTGCATGACCTTATGGTCTGCTGGCTTAGAAGTCTTAGTCCTAGAGGAGCAAAAGCTTGTATCAGGAAGCACAACAGTAATACCATTGAACTGGAAGCCAAGACTTCCCCCTGGTCATTTTGGTATCCTCCTTAAAGTGCTTTGCTTCTGAAATTAATAATTGGCTATTTGGCTTGTTAGGAAAGAAAACATTGGCTTTATGGGAAGAAATAACATGTGTTCACGGTTTCTTAATAGGCGGTGTGTCTTTCTACATGGATAGGACTTGGTGGCTGGCCAAATATACTTCATCATCTTTTTCATCATTCTTAGCTCAACTTTTTCAAGTGGCTTTAATGAAGCTCAATTATGAATCAGACAATTACAAATTGAAAAACTATGACTCAAAAGATTATGAATCAGAAAGCTATAAGTCAAAAAGCCATGAATCAAAAGGTATTTAAATGTTTGGTTTTTTCCCTCTTTTCTCCACCAAATAATGCTTTCAAGGTGGAGAAAACGCTTTCCTTATAAGGCTCTTCATTCACCCGTGCTCTCGTGCGGTCTCAGCACTGCTTTCTCCTGCTGCTCTCCAGGGGTCTTTTTATTACGGGAGCTTGTGAAGGTATTCATTTGTTCTGTACATAGTTCAATTCTGAAAGTTGTTCACTGTTTAAACATTTTAAAAGTTTTTCTGATATAAAAGGTAATATATTAAACTTTCAGTGTTTGCCTATTTAAGCAAAGCCAATTTATTTAGATGGCATTTAGAATCATGTTGTTTCATTAATTTTTAAACAAGCCAGTCTTTGTATTATACTATCTGCATGGGGCCTTAAAAATCTCTCCTTACACTACACGCAAAACCCTGTCACTTGTATTTACCTTCTGCTGTAGGAGGCGTCAGCTACCCTGAAACACCTTGGGAGTGATCTCTGTCCTGCTGGCTTTAGGGGTCGGGGAGCACAGAGTTCACCTTGGTGAGCATCCTAAGTCCCTGTTGGGTGTGTTGCAGCTCATCGCAGTTACTGTAGGAGAATGACTGTCACAGAGCTTCCCCGAGAGGATGGTCGGCCCAGTGTGCACGGAGAGTCGCTGTGTGAGTACGCTTCCCTTCCTCCTGCAGCAGTTGGTGCTAGAAGGCCCCGCCCATGGTGATGCCGGCCACTGACCACAGGGAACAGTAGCCTGAGTGAGCTCAGCAGTCCCCCTGGTTAGCATAGGCTGGTGTGGCTCTTGCTCAGTCCCTCAGAGTGAGACCTAACCACTACCAGGTTGTATTTGCGGTGATATTTTTGGGAACTGAGTTTCCTAGCATTTTCTATTTTGTATGTGCTGTTTTGATTGATGATGTTTGCGTATTAATCTGTTACTTCACTGTTTGTCACCACCCCACAGGCGATGACTGTAAAGGGAAGAAGCACCTCGAGACACACACAGCCGCCCGCTGGCAGTCATCCAGGCCACACAGGGTGGTGGGGGCCATGGGGCATCTCTGCACCCGTGCAGGTTGTGTCTTGTCCCTTGTGTGTTGTTATGCCCTGGCACAGTGCCGCTGTCGCCATTTAATGTGTGCAGTTCAAGTGTTTTAAACACTAATAAATAAGAGTAACATCAGGTGTGGCTTAGAATATGGGGACTCACTTAAAAAGCTTCTTTGCGTGCTCATTGTAAATTAAATGTATGGGAAACTCAGTGTCATTTGTGGCGATATTAAAAGTTGAGCAGGGCTGAGATTTCGCTCAGTGAACTGCGCCTGTCTGGCAAGTGCAAGGTCCGAGTTTGTTCTCCAGTACCAAGAAGAAAAAAAAAATTGAGCAAAAGCACTTTGCTCTGTTGTGTTAGAATGCGTTCAAGCAACAGCTGCTTGGCCACTCTGTGTATGGGAATTGTACTTGGTGTCGCAGGAAGTTTACGTAAAAAAAGGTAGGTGTTCCATGTCATAGACGTAACTTTCCTGGTAAAAAGGACACCTTTTTCTGGCAGCTATTTATCCTGAGCTTCAGAAATAAGTGTGTCATAACTGTTAGTTAATAAACATAAAGCAACTGTTTTTCTAAAAACCCTCCTAAATTATATTTCTTTAAATATCAGCCATGTAAGAGTGACTAATAGTTTCAGGATTGACATGCAAATATCACATTTCTATAAGACTTTGAGCACTTGCTGTTGAAAAAAGAGAACAAGTGGGGCCTGATGGTTCACACTAGTAATCCCAGTGCTTGGGCGGCAGAGGCAGGAGGATTGCTGTTAGTTTGAGGCTGGCCTGGGCTACATGGTAAATTCAGGGCCAGCCTGAACTAAAAGCAAGACCCTGTCTCAAAAAAGGGGTAGGGGACAGTTTATTAGTGTGTGATGTTCACTGGCAACTTCATTATCTTTCCAAAAGTACTCTTCACTAGAAAATATGCCCCTCTACAATAATTTCCACTGAAATTTTTTACTAATCATTTCTTACCGAGCATATGTGACTGCTGGCATCCGAGGCATGTCTGTTTGTTTTGAATATTTACATCATTCATTCAACATGAATTCTGCAAAAACCAACTGCCAGTATCTACAAGGCATCTTCTAGCCAGCAGCTTTGGATTTTATTCAGGGTGATTGCATTTTATCTTTTAGATATCTGCAGGCTCGAATGAAAGAAAACTACTTAACAGTATTGGATTTTCTTCTTCTTTCTTTTTTTTGAGACAGGGTCTTGCTTTGTAGTTCAGGCTGGCCCTGAGCTCAGCCTTAAACTCACAGCAATCCTCCTGCCTCTGCCTCCCAAGTGCTGGGATTACAGGTGTGAGCCACCAGGCCCAGCACTGTGGTATGTGGTTCTGATTGCTGGTGGGCGTGAGTCTCCATGCCCAGTGTTGTTGTATGTGGTTTCCAAGGATCGAACCTGTGCCCTTGCCCTTGCAAGGCAGGCGACGGAACCACTGAGCTAAATCCCAGGCCCAGTAATGAATTTTCTTAAGTAAATTTCATCAAGCATCTTGCCAAGCCTTAAAATAGCACTTTCCCTCCTGTTAAGGTGACCCCTGACTTAGTAACCGGAGGGAATCTGGCCCAGGGTGTGACTGTGAGAGCCTGCTGTACTGTCGGGTAGAGCTGATGCTCTGGGGTCTGTCTGAAGGTGACCTCTTGCACACATCTTCTCTGTCACAGGTTATTTCTCAATGCAGATGCTACGAAGGGCCAGAGCTGCTGGATGGTTTGTGTCCGAGACAATGTGGTCAGTCCTTTGGTTGGCCATTGTTACTACAGGTGGTTATTCTGGTCGTCTGTGTTAGCATTCCCTCCATCGCTTTTGTCATCTAAGCACCTGCAATAAGTGATTTACCTAACCAATAAAACTTTCCTTTCAGGTTCCGATTCATTCATCCTTGATATAACACATGTTCATTCTGTATTGAAGATGCTAATAGACTGTGCTAAAGACTGCATGAGTGTTCTTGTCTCTGTTGTCTCGGGGTTTGTGAGTGTTGGGTTGCCTGACTGTCATGTACACAAGGTGCATGGATCTGTTGCTTCCCTATTCCATGTCCTCCTCAGCACTGCATACTGCTCTCCTGTGTGACTACAGCCTCATCTGCGCCACTGCTAACTTCATTCTGAGCACTTCAGAAAACCTGTCTGGGGATCTCCTTGTGCTTCTGGCTCAGCCTTCATAGACACCATCTCCTTGGGGCTCAGTGCATCTGCGTGTTTCCTCACAGTGCTTGGTTTTTTTTTCTCTCCTAGGGAAGGTGGCTTCTGGAGCACTCTGGTGGCTGGGGATTGGATGGTACCAGTTTGTTACTTTGATCTCTTGGCTAAATGTGTTTCTTCTTACAAGGTAAGCAAGCTGATGCCATATCAGCATGGTGTATGAAAGAAACAGTTTGCCAACTCCAGGTTCTTATTTGCATTACTGCTTTTTATGGGTGCAGCCTATACTTTCATAATGTTTTGTTATTTGGTATGTTAATGTCTTACATTAGTATATCATTTTATAGTTTACAAAGTGTTTTCATATTCTTAGTTTTTCAAACCAGCCTCAGAGAGGGGAAATGGGTAGTATTTTGTCATTAAGAAAAATGAAGGTGGCAGAGTTGTCCCCGAGGGCGAATCTGGTCATGCTGGAGCTCAGGTCCTGTGGCACTAGGGAAAGGGGTTCAGGCAGCTGGGTCTTTCTGTGGCCACCAGCTGGCACCTTGTGGGCAGTGTCAGTGTTCTCTGTGGGAAGGTGCTCCTATGGGCACGTTGAGGCCTCTTAGGTAAAACTATGATGTGGGGTATTTTGCAAAAACTTCTGAGAGGGGAAAAGAGAATGAGTGTTCTATTTTCCAATTTTAATGTTTTCATTTTTATTCCTAGGTGCCTTCGAAATACTTGCAAGTTTTTAATCTTCCTCATCCCACTGTTACTTTTACTAGGTGAGTAAAATCAGGCTTAGTTACCATCGATGCTTGATATGTCTCCACATATGACATCATAGGAATCAAGCAATGGAATGTGTCTCGGGAGCCCAGTGCTTGCACATGTGTAGCTGTTTTCTTTCCCTCCAGGTGCAGGCCTCTCTCTGTGGGACCAGAGCGATTTCCTTTCCCTTCTGCCTGTATTAAATTGGACAGGCATGCGTATGGCAGAGAGGGTGGATGACCCCAAGGCCACATTCAGACCTGAGTCCTCTCACCTACAGGTACTGAGGGCAGATAGTCTCACTGGCATCACGAATTGTACTGTTCAAAGCACGTTCAGAGCAGACTTGTGGACGAGGAGGTTGGGTTGGGCATCTGTTTTACAGAGTTTTTTTTTTTGTTTTGGTTTTTTTTTGAGACAGGGTCTCACTTTGTGGTTCAGGCTGGCCCTGAGCTCAGCCTCAAACTCACATCACAGCAATCCTCCTGCCTCTGCCTCCCAAGTGCTGGGATCACAGGCGTGAGCCACCACGCCCGGCACTGTGGATGTGGTATTGGTTGCTGCTGGGCGTGAGTCTCCACACCCAGTGTGGTATATGGTTACTGGGATCGAACCCGGGTCCTTGCGCTTGCAAGACAGGCGCTGGAACCACTGAGCTAACTCCCCGGCCCTTACAGAGTATTTTTAAGTGTCAAGCTCCTCAGACATTCTGAAGTAGCCCAAATAGTACATATTAAAATACTCATTCAGTTTTGTGGGGTTTTTTTTCAGACAGGGTCTCACTGTTTTTTGGGGGTTTTTTTGTAGTTCAGGCTGGCCCTGAGCTCAGCCTCGAACTGACAGCAATCCTCCTCCCTCTGCCTCCCAAATGCTGGGATTACAGGCATGGACCATCATGCCTTTCGTATGTGGTGTGTGATATGTGGTTCTGATTGCTGGTGGGTGTGAGTCTCCACGCCCAGCATTGTTGTTTGTGGTTACTGGGGATCAAACTCGGGTCCTTGCACTTGCAAGGCAGGCACTGGAACCACTGAGCTAAATCCCCAGCCCTGTTTTACTTATTTATTAAATTAAATTTAATTTTTTTTGTGGTATTGGAGGTTTAAATTCAGGCAAGATAGGTGTAGTACCACTGAACTTACTTACATATTCCCAGCCCAAATTTGTTTTAATTTAGAGAATAGCGGCCGTTACTCTACAAAGTGGAGACAGTGTGAAGAAGGAAATGAAAATCACTGTTAGTTCATAATACCCTCATGTGAGGGTTCTGTGTGTCTCCCCCAAGTGTCTGTGAGCCTTGTCATCAGCACTTTGCACCAGGTTTCCCTGGGTGTACAAACTGAGACTTCTTGGTTTCCTCTCAGGATGATGGGCAGGCTTCCTGGTGGCTGCAGGAGAATGACATGAGGCAGCAGGTGGCCACTTTCTCTGCTCAGTGCCATAATCATGAGGAAAAGCTCAGGGAGCTGACAGTCTTACTTCAGAAACTGCAAGTGCGGGTGGACCAGATGGACGAAGGCAGAGCAGGGCTGTCACTATGGGTGAAGGATGTTGTTGGACAACACCTGCAGGAGATGAATGCTGCTGGACTCCTGGACACTAAGGTAAGGCCCGAGAGTTCTTGGGAGAAAAGCAGCCTTTGGCATCTTGTCCTGTAAATTGCCTCAGTCCACAGATTGGCTTTTGTAAATGTATCAGATGCCGTAAATAGAAACCTCACCTACACCTTGATGCTTTCTGCACCATTCTGGTCTGTTTCTCTGTCAGTATTAATTAGGAAAGTAAGGTCCTGACCCAGAAGCACCCCAAAGTCAGAAAGTCAACTGTAAGAGCAGTGGCTGTTCCCTGTGGACCTCAGGCCTGTGGCCAGATGTGCCTGTGTGTTGGTCCATTTTTACAGAACTAGTGCTTATTTTATTATGCACTTAAGTGATTTTTTGGGGTGTTGGTGGGGGGAATGACAAGGTCTCGCTTTGTAGTTCAGGCTGGCCCTAAGCTAAGCCTCAGACTCACATCACAGCAATCCTCCTGCCTCTGCCTCCCGAGTGCTGGGATTACAGGTGTGAGCCACCACACCCGGCACAGTGGTATGTGGTACTGATTGCTGCTGGGCCTGAGTCTCCACGCCCAGTATTGTATGTGGTTAACTGAGGATGGAACCTGGGTCCTTGTGCTTGCAAGACAGGTGCTGGAACCACTAGCTGGTCAGCTAAATCCCTGACCCCCGAAGTGATTTAATTTAGGTACATTGTATTAAAACCTTATTGTGGCCTTGCTCACCAGCATGGTTCTCTTGATGGCTTCGGGGCTGGGATGGAGCCACCCCCTCCCAGTGCCCTCAGGTGGCTGTGTGTGTGAGCTGCCCAGCACCCTGTCTATAGCAGGGCTGTGTTCACTGAGCTGGGGACATTGTGGGCATGGGACTTGGTACAGCCCTCTGATCTTCCTCCATTGGCCGCAGAACAGAGCTTGGTCTCTTCTCTGAGCTCTGGTATGCTGCCCTGACCATTGAAAAGGCTTAAATCTTCTAGCCAGCCTCTCCCTGTGTGATGGCCTCAGTTGAGTTGTCACTAACGCTGGGGATGTACCAGGAAGGAGTTCAAGGCCTGTTGGAACTATGTAACCAGACCCAATCTCAAAAAACCAAACAATAGAAACAAACACATAAATTGAGATTTCAGTGAAATTCAGTTAACAGAAGTTATTTGGTTTTGGTTTAGGTTTTATTTTGTTTTGCAGTATTTGTGGTTAAATCCAAGGAAACAATAGCACAGCATCAATGCGTCTATAACCCTCAGCACCCCCCTCTTTTTTTTTGAGGTAGAGTCTTGCTACTTTGGCCAGGCTAGTATCATACTTGCAGTTCTCCTGCCTCCACTTCCCAAGTAGCTGGGATTACAGGCTTGTGCCTTCATGTGTATTTCCATTCTCATTGGCTATTTTTTTCTTTTTTCTTTTTTGAGATTAGGAGAGGATTTTTTGGAAATAAGAAAAAGGCTCCTACTTTCTCCAGGGACTCTGAAAAGTGGGATTTCTTTTCTTTTCCTTTTTTTTTTTTTTTTTATCTTTTCCTTTTTTTTTTGAGACGAGGTTTTGCTTTGTAGTTCAGGCTGATCTTGAACTGAGCCTTGAGCTCAGCAATCCTCCTATTTCTGCCTCCCAAGTGCTGACATTACAGACCTGAGCCACCACGCCCGGCATTGTGGTGTGTGGTTCTGATTGCTGGTAGGTGTGAGTCACCACTCTCAGCATTATTGTATGTGGTTCCCAGAGATTGAACCCGGGACCTTGTGCTTGCAAGGCTGGCACTAGAACCCTGAGCTAAATCCCTAGCCCTGAAAAGTGAAATTTCTGCATGGCCTTTTGGTTGAAAACTTTGTATGAATAAGTTGACCATTTTTCTGTTGTGGATAGAATGAAGAAAGAGATAAATTTTCACTTAGCTGTTGGTGTACTGATGTGTCACAACCATAGAAAGGATTGGAACTAGAGCAGTGTGGACGTTGACGCGGGTTGATAGCAGTGGAGAGCTATGGGGCCAGGTCCCTGAATTCTGTCTCTGGACGTAGAGTGGTTGCTTGGTGTTGAGTGTCCCCACAAAGCATGTTATGTAACGTAGGGCCCAGTGTCCTCACCCCAGCAGATCAGCACCAAGATGAACTGACAACCTTCAGAATCATCTTGTTTTGTAAGGAAGATGCTTGGTAATTGCTCAAAAACCTGAGACAAGAATTTATTTAGTGTCCATATAAACGAAACCATTTTCTTCCTGGTCTCATTTTCATGTTGGATTCTAGTACTAATGTAGTCAATTCTTGTTCTGTCCTTTTCCAACATTAACCCATCCTTGGGTACCATCTAATGGCAGTCTTGACTCAGTGGCAGCCTCTGGCTCCTAAAGCCAGTCACTGTGAAGCATTCTAGTTAGCTGATAACTAGCAATCTGTGATCTCCTCTGGGCCACTGACACCTATTTATTTCAGGTCTGGCCTGTCTAATAGAACATGCCACAAGGTACATATGGCTGTGTACACTGATGTTAACGTTAAATACAGGTTTATACATATAGTCTGTCGGAGCACTCAGCACATTTCAGGTATCTAGTGGCTGAATGTGGCCAGTGGCTGCTATGATGGACAAACCAGGGACAGGATGTGTGTCATAGTACGTGGTTATGTTGCCTAACACCAAAGGAGATACTGGACAGTAGTTTTGGAGCTGGCTTTTCCATGGTTATCCACTCGGGTCATCTCTCCAGCTCATTAACCTTCACTTCTTTTTTCTGGTTTATCCCTGTCTCAGTCACTTTAATTTTTTTGGTACTGGGGATCGAACTTAGGACCTTGTGCTTGCAAGGCAGGCATGGTGCCACTGCACTAAATCCCCAGCTCCTTAGTCACTTTCTTGTTGCTGGGACAAAATACCCTACAGCCACAACTTGGAGAAGAGGTTTGCCTTGACTCATGGTTTTTAGAGGATTCAGTCTGTAGTGGGCTGGCCCCAAGACAGGAGGGCATAGTGGAACAGTTTGGCAGAGCTGCTCCCATCATGGTGACTGGGAAGTGGAGAGGGAAGGAAGACAGCCTACCAGGTCATGCCACCAGTGACCCACCTCTTCTGACTGGGGCCCACCTCCTAACAGCAAGTTGGGCATACCGTCCCATGAGGCAGCCACCTTCCAACACTGGAGGCTTTTAGGGGACATTGTAGATCTAAAGCATAAGAGTCCCATTTCTGGTCTTATTTTTTAGGTGAACTTTTTTTTTTTTTTTT
>PVIR01043486.1:0-11655 GCA_004026965.1 Petromus typicus
CATTCAGATTCCTAGAAAGGAACTTTAATTTATCAGAATTAAGTGGTTATATTTTGGATAAAGGCAGTAGAAATAAAAGAATGAGCTATAAATTGTCAATCATTTTAAGAGCTCCTCATTTTATCTCTAGCTTAAGAGCAGGAAAGACTTGGCAGACAGAGTGTATGGGACTGTCTCCTCCAGCCCTTGTTGAGTATGAACGTCTGGTGTTTTGTGTGGAGCTGTTTAGTCTTTGAAGCTATTGTAATAACTGTATCTAGGCATGATATCATTTTATGACTTAGATAATTAGTCCAAATCACCTTCCTTTTGGAATGAGAAAAACCTCACTCTGATCCTAGATATGGACCCATCTGGTGAACTTGGCCCCCCACTTACCCTGTGTACAGTGTGGCATATGTAGGTTGTACGAAATAAAAAGAGAAATGAGGTCTAGAGTTCCTGCCATGTACTTGCTGATAATTTCAATACATGAAAAAGCATTTTGGCTTGAAAATATTATACTCACATGAAGATTGTTAAAGGAATGTCCACACCATCTCTATCCCATTGGCATGTATCACTTTCACTGGAAAAAATTTGTCTTTTTCATTATCCAGGTAGCCATCAAAAAGTGTTTTGTTATCTTCAAGTTAGCAGCCATATTCATTCAATATGTACTTATTATTTCCTATGTGCCAGACAGGTAGAAAGGGTTATACCTATGAAGGAAACCCAGATCTGCCTCTCAGAGTTCACAGGCTGATGAGGAGATCAGAAACCTTGATGTTCCCAGCAGTCTATGTGTTAAAGGGTTGGTCTTCAGTATGGCACTGTTGGGAGGAAGTAGAAGCTTTAGGAGGTGAGGCCCACTGAGAAGTCCCTAAGTCACTGGAGGTGTGTCCTCAAATGAGACCCCAGTCTGTTCTACTTTCTGTCTTTGGTTTTTTTAAAAAAATGATATCTTTCTTTTTTTAAACAATTAAGTTTATAAGTATACATAATGTTGATATTCACCATAGGGAATTTGTACCTGTACATTATATATCTTTTTTTTAAATTTTTTTTTTTTTTGAGACAGGGTCTCGCTTTTGTAGTTCAGGCTGGCTCAGAGCTCAGTCTTGAAGTCACAGCAATCCTCCTGCCTCTGCCTCCCAAGTGCAAGGATTACAGGTGTGAGCCACCATGCTGGGCTCTGTGGTATGTGGTGCTGATTGCTGGTGGGCGTGAGTCTCCATAACTAGCATTGTGGTATGTAATTACCAGGGATTGAACCTGGATCCTTGCACATGCAAGACAGGCACCGGGACCACTGATCTAAACTCCTGGCCCTACATGATATATCTTGATTCTTAGTTTTTCCCATTTCCCTATCCTCAGGAAGAGGGGCTGAAGGTTGTCTTTGGCTTCCTGGCTTTGGGGCAAGCAGCTCCCCTCCATCACACTCCGACTTAATGTGTTGTCTCCCTTGAGTTCCAAAGCAATGAAGCCAACTGATCCTAGGCTGGGACCTGCAAAGCCATGAGACAGAGAAACTTTTCCTTTTTATAGATTGAGCATCTCAGGAACCTGTGGTAATGGGGAGCAGCTTAACACAGCAACTGAGCAGACCGTGACCACAGAGAGGGATGAGATTGCGCACAGACGGGGTGTGGCCAGACCCATACAACCCTCTGTCTAGCAGTCTGACTCTTCTGCAAACGGATCCACATTTAGCAGTCATCTGGAGAATATGCTGAGCTCTGGGTGGAATAGGAATGGGAAAGGAGCATGATGAAGGATGGTGTCAGCATGACTAGTTTTGTGCACTGAGAAATTTGTTTGCATTGGAGTAAGGGCATTTCTGGAGTCAGGGGGACTGATTAGGAAGCCACTACTGTCATCCAGATGAGTATTTTGTGCCTCAAACCCAAGGAAATGAGCTGTAATGAGAAGAAAAGGGAAGCTAACTTGACAGGACTTAGTGTGGAAAGAGGAGATAAGAAGGTGCCTGTTTTCCCTCACTGGTCAGGTGTTAGGGCACTGTTCAGTGGAATGAGATACGTGATGGAGAACAGGTTGGGAAGAGTAGAGCATGAATGAGAGATGAAGCTACCAAGGCACCCCACTATCGTGTGCTATCTCATGTCTTTTTCCCAGAAGACCCTGGTGCCAGCGTGGCTCAAGGAATGTTAAAATGAACCCTGGCCTTTTCTCTTTGTTTATAAGAACGTTTGTTGATAACTGTTTTATAAGCAAAACAAAAGTCTATCTTTAAGATCACCAGGCATTTCTTTATCTTCTTTTAGTTCCATGGATTGAATCAGTGTCTGTGCAGTGAAGAATATCCTCAGCTTCTCTTCTTAGTTTAAATTTTGAGACCAGGTCTTAGAAAGTTGCCCAGATTGGACTTGGACTTGCAATGTTCTTGTCTTAGGCTCACAGTGTTAGTCTTACAGGTGTGCTACCATACCTGGCCGAAGCATTTCTTTAGGCACATTTACAAGCTGGTGAGTCAGTAACAAGAGCCTCACAATGTATTTATAATATTTCCAAACCCGGGAAAAGACGTCTGTTTTAGTGATCAACACGACCCGTTGAAATAACTAGTTTGTCATGGAGTAATTTGTGTAAATTACCCTAGCAAGACTATTTTCTATCATGAACATGATGTAGTGGAAAACATTTTCTTCTATTATTTAATCCTTTGGGCTTCAGGGAATTGGTTTAGTGATCTAATACAGCAGAAACCACTTTATTTCCAGGATTTATTAGAAATCACACCTACTGGCTTTTTCCTTGGCTTGGATACAAACGTAATGGGTGAAAAAGCAAGTCTGGACATGGGACTAAACAATATAGCATTAAATTGTCTCACATTCCCAAGACTTTTAAAGATTTGTATATTAATTTTTAATCTAGCTTTAAAAAGGGGCACACACACAAATATATATACAAATATAAAAATTATATATATACATCATATATACATATATAATATATACATAATATATACACATATATATAAATATATAATATATCTATTATATATATATGTATATATATATATATATATTTTTTTTTTTTTTGAGACAGGGTCTTGCTTTGTAGTTCAGGCTGGCCCTGAGCTCACTATGTAGCCCAGCTGAGCCTCCAACTCACAGAAGTCCTCCTGCCTCTGCCTTCCAAGTGCTGAGATTACAGGTGTGAGCCACCACACCCTCACCCTGCACTGTGGTATGTGGTACTGATTGCTGCTGGGCGTGAGTCACCACACCTGGCATTGTTGTACTTGGTTACTGGGGATCAAACCCTGACCCTTGTGCTTGCAAGGTAGGCACCAGAACCACTGAGCTAAATCCCCAGCCCACGAAAATATATTCTAAATCAGTGTATTTCCAACTCTTATGAACCTCTGAGAATCTTCTAGAAACTATGGAACCTATGCCATAAAAATTCAGATGTGAGCACACATGTTGTACATGACACAGCAATGCACATGGGTTCCTAATATCCATCTATGAAATCTAGGTCAGGGACACACACTACAGTTTTCATGACTTCTCATTCCCATTATTTTTCTTCACTTTAATTTTGGGTTATTAGGGTGAGCAATGTGGCTCTATTTGGTGTGTATACAATACATACTTCTTATTTGTTCAGAGATTAGTACAAAGCAGCCTAAATTATCACAACACAACTGAGAACCCAGAAGGAAGTAACATATGAGGTTGAAGGAAGACCACACACATAAGCTGATGTGTTTCATGCAAAGAGTCATATTGCTGCCTGCTAGGAACCTATTATCTGTTGTTATTAACAAAATTCTATGTTCAGCTCCTTGGTTTCCTAGTCACTAACAAAACGGAAGATGGTAGATGATGACCACAGACAAGTACACTGATCACTGCAGGAGCTCAGTGCATGGAAAGCTTGACAGCAAGGAAGGCAAAAAAAAAAAAAAAAAAAAAATCCCTCAACATATTTCACAGGGGTCTGCTCTAAGCTTAACAATGAATTAGGCACTATGCATAGGGAGATGAATAATTTCATAGTGTGATCAAGGGATTGGAATTGGTGAAAAAGAAATAAGTCATCACAATGTAGCATGGTAAATGTTCCAGTAAAGATCTGTGCAAATGGCTGTGTTGAGAACAAAGGGAGAGTGATAGGGTCTTTCCTTTCCAGCTGAGGAAGACTTTAGAGATAAGGCTACAGCTGTACTGGATTTTAAGGGACTAGAATTGACCAGATAGTTAAAAGTATGAGTAAATTTCAGATGAAGCATGGGCAGGTATGGGTAGACGGGTCTTGAAGAACAGAGATAGCTGGACAGTTATGGAAAGGTAAATGTGTAAGAGAAGCTGTGGATAGGGAGGTTTGGATAGGGGAGAAGTCTTGCTAGTAAAATAGATTCATGTCATTATATAGCCATCATTAAATACCAGGCCATTATATTTGGAGTTTTCCTGATAGACAATGAGGAGTCGATAATATCTTCTTACAGAGTACGAGCCTGAGGGAATCTGATGATTTATGAAAGTTAATTTCATCAGGAATTTGGAGGATGGACTCCAGCCTCTACTGCCTAGTCTGGCAAAGAGAACATTTGCGAAAGAAACTATGACAGTGGCCAAAGCCTGAGGGAAAGATGCTGAGGCAGTTTTGATGAAGACAGATACAGACAAGTATATAAATGCATATGTGTGAGAAACAGGGAGAGAGAAACATTTTGTGTATAGGTGAGAACCTAGTATGCAGCTTGAAAAGATTTGTATGAAATAAACTCTTAAGGCCTTGGTGAGGGATGAGAAAAAAGAGGAAGAAGGAAGTATGTGAGAAGTCAGTAATTGCATGTATATTACTCAGCTTTCCAACACTGTAATGAATTCTGGAGGTAACTGACTTATAAAAGAAACAGATTATCTTGGCTCACAGTTTTGAATGACTCAGTCCATGGTCTCTTGGCCGCAAGAGGTTTCTGTCTGTGGTTAGTTGGCCTTGCTGCTTCTAGTCCTGTGGTGAGGTGGTGCCTGGTGGGGAGGAGCATGTGGTGTAACAAGAGGCTCACTTCATGGCATCTAGGAAGCAAAAGTGAGAAAGAAGAAGGATGGGATCTGGAAGTCACCTTTGAGAGCAGCATAATGACCTAACACCTCCCCCTGGACCCAACCTCCTAATACCTTCACCTCCCATTTGCCTCAAGCCAGCGATGAAGGCTTTAACACAGAAGCCTTTGGGAGACATTCCAGATCCAAACTTTCATAATAAACATATTTATACCCCATCCCAACCTTACATATTCAGATCTGTGTCATTGTAGGAGATAGAGATCTTTAGATGATCTTACGTTTGCCTTTGAAATAGCTGGGAAACAACCAAATGCCAAAATTCGTGTTCCTCATATTAGAATCTCCGGAAGTTTTTGTGGAGGAGGGGGATTACAATCAGAGTCCTGGGACCTTACTCCTGAGCTAGTAGATCTCTCTGGGTCCAGGGAGTTCTTTTAGTTTTAACCAGTTGGACATCTGACTCCCCTGAGCAGCAGTGATTGGAAACCACCTCTTGAAACAACTGCTAATCAATTTAAAAAGGGGTATTTAAATATTGAAAAGAGGAAAACATTCATGTATCAAGAATGCATAAGCTATTTATATTTTCATTATACAAAAAGGTAGAAGGCCTTTTATTTGATGCCAGTTTGGGGGGCATCTTCTCAGAATAACTGTGTATGGCTAAGAATAATTCATTGGATTTCTTTAAGCATTTTCCTTAATTAAGTCTCTGCAGTAATTTACTCTGAGCCTAATGCTTTGATAAATAGCAATGAGTAACAGGCCAAACCGAGGCTAAGCAGGCTGGAGAAAATCATTAATTGTGGCTCCTGCTTCTATTTCTCTTTACCTCCTGCTCTAGGTGAGCTCATCCAGTCCTGTTGCTTAAATACCATCTCTATGCCAATGACTCACGAATTTTTATCTTCAGTCTGGGCCTCTCATCTGCACTTCAGGTCATATATCCAACTGTCTCCCTGTCATCTCTACTTGGAGTCTAACATGAATCTCAGTTTTACAGAGGACAGAAAGTACTGAACTTCGAAATCATCCACTCAACCTTCTCTTCCCCTAACCCAGGCCTTCCTTAGCCCAGCAAAAGGCACAACTATTTATCTAGTCACTGGCCAAAAGTCTGGGAGTGATCATTCTCTATCATTTCCTTATTCTAACCACCCCTCCAACGTTCAGTTTCTAAATCATGTCAGTTGTAACCCTCAAATGCATCTCAAATCTGCCTGAGTCTTCACCTCTAATATGAACTTGACCAAGGTCACCCCATCTGAGTGGATTATTTATCTCCCAAGCCACCTTCACCACAGTGGGCAGAGTGCTCTTTAAAATTACATCATGTCAAGTCCCTGCTTAAAAGCTTTCCAGTGTATGCAGAATCATATCCAAGTTTCTTCCCTACGATCTAATATACAGAGTTCTGGGTTAAATGTTCCTCCCTCCTTTTCCAAAGCATGCAGGCCCTGTGTCCTTCCTCCACCACCCTTCACGGATGTGGCTCCTTTCCGGAGTCCTTGCACATACTAATTTGTCCCAGCCCTCACTCCTCCTACACCCACAGACTGGGTGGAACTCCTCACACAGATAATTACCCTCCTGCAGCTGGGAGCTAGACTTCCTGTTCCCCATACTCTCTGCCTGACCACCTGAGCCAGAGTCAGAATACTCTTTCTACAAAAAGCCACATCGAGTTTTAAGCAGTGCAGACCATGAGGTTTCCTGTCATAACTACTTAACTTCAGTGATGCCATAGCAGCCATCAACAGTGTGCAAATGAACAGGCATGGCTGTCTTCCAGTAAAGCTTTACTTACCAAAATGGGCAATGGGGTAAATTTGGTCCTTCAGTTGTACTTTCTGACCTCGGATCTAAGCAAGAGTACAGTTTCTCCATTACTCCTCTCTTATGCATCTCAAAGTCCATAGATGTCTGCCCACTACCTGTCTCTTGCACTGATAGTTCCATAAGAGCAAGAGGAATCTTGAACCCCTAGAGTGGTTAGTGCCTGGCACAGCACTTGCTGCACAGAGAGGCCTTAGTAAATACTTGTTGGATAAAGGGAGGAAAGAAGGAAGGAAGACAAGAAGGGAGGATTTCTCCAAGCCAGGGCACTCTGTAAATGTATAAGCCATGACTGGCTCGCACTTCTTAACTGCATCTCTATGTTGGGAGAGTTCCAGGCTGAGTCACTTACCATTTCTGGCTTTGTTCATTCTTTCATTCCTTTAGTGATATGGTATTTACTGAGTGTCCCCTTTCTAATGGGTGGTGTCCTAGGGAAACTGACATGATGAGACCCCTTTAGATCATCTTGTCTTGCAGGCTACAGGGTCTTCCTAGATTGGAGTTCCCAGAAAACTTCTCCCCTTCCCCACCCCTCCTCACTCCAGGCCAGGGAAGATTCAAGTTTTGTGAAGTGCAATTGAGAGGCACAAAGCAATTAGCCGGAAAGCTAGGGGAGGCCCCTCTCAGCCTGCAGGGAGCCCTGCCCTCTCCTTCCCCTGTCATTTCTGTAAAACAACCTTCAGCGTAATTCCTCACTGCTTTTCTACTCTGGCACATGAGAGTAAGTAATTGGGCATCCCTAAAGTTTAGCACCAATGTTCCTTTCAAGTGTCACTGCCCAAAGATGAAAGCCCCTCCTCCCTCTCTCCTCCCCTCCTCCAAACTGACTGGAATCCAGCAAAGACGCTGAGAGCTGGGCAGACATTAAAGATCATCAGCTAAAGAGCTCTTCACCAGGCAGGATTATGTTTAATAGATAGCAAGACTGTTCCTGCCATCTCCCGTTAAGTTTCATCAAAACTGTGCCTAATTAAAATCTTCAATTTAATTGTGTTCCTCTGCATTTCAGATTTTGATCAAATTGGTTTAATTTGGTGCATGGAGAGATGTTGGTTTCACATAAGAAGTGAATCCACCCGGGGCTATGCCTGGGTCCTTGAGCCTCTGTGGATTCTCATGTCCCATCCAGATTGCCCTTGCATTTGGGGACTTGCCTGTGGATGAGGGGCTCAGTGGTTGGTGCTGTGCTCCACGCACATCTGCAAGAACTGTACTGCAGGCACATTGAAGCTGACAGCTGTCTTCTCACACTAACCTCCCCCTCCAGCCTCCTGTTCCTCCTCTGCTTTTGAAACGCCTCCATCTTGGGAAAATCACACCCAATCTGTCAGTAAAATGCTGCAGGATCGAAGTTCCGGCCAACAGTTTCACTCCAGAGAGAAATCTCAGCCTGTCAGTCACCCAGCAGAGAACTTTCCAAAGTTCTTGGTTCACAGAGCTGCAAGACAAAGTGCTCTCTGATCATGCAGCCCCAGAAGTCCTCCCCTTCGTTCCACCTCTGGACATTGCTGAACTTTTTTTCCTAACACTCTGATTATTCCTGATGTCCTTTGTCCCATCCTACACCATTCTAAGACAGGTGCCCAGGCAGGGTGGTACCTCCACTTCGTATCTCCTGGCAACCAGATCTTTCCTGATAGTGCCCCTCTTACCCAGAATGCCCTGCCTGGCATCCCACCCACTCCAAGGCTTCCCTGTTCACCGGCTGCCAGTCTGCTCCTTGCCAATGCCTCACCTCTCCAGCTCAGTGGAGAGCTGCCTGTACACTCTGGTATTGCTCAGGGTCATCGGTCCTGTGTGACCATAGGCTGGATCCTGCCTACCGTGCTACTGAGTCAGTTTCACTCAATGCTAATTTAAAATCCTATTTACATACTGTGGGGTAAAATGGAAAATTTGTATCTTCAGGACAGAACGGGAGAGTTCAGAGTTAAGTAAAGGGCTGCCACCCCAGGTCCTCAGGGTCTCAGTCAGTTTTCTTCATCTTGGGTGAAGAGGTCTAAGCAGCCCTAGCAATGTGTTCCTCATCAGTGAAATGTTTGGTCTTCTGATCCCAGGGATTTTATTTGAGGTCTGGCCATTTCCTCTAAGAATATCTTCTTCTGCCTGCCTTTTCTCTTCAGGCTCCACTTCCAGATCCCTGGCTCCTGATTGATCACTTTGACTTGCACAGATTATCATAAGTGGCCTTCAAATTAGCTAGTCAACAGCTCCAAGCCCACCATTTCCCACCAGTGCCGAGGGACCTGGACTCCCGTGTCATTTCCCAGCTTGTCTTAATAGTGCTTCAGTTTCCCTCAGGAGCGGTGTTTGGAAACAGAAGACATTCTCAGCATCAGCCATCAGTAAATAAAGTAAACAAATGAATAGTTGCTTTTAATGTTTCAAAACTATTACACCACAAGTCTTCCTGGGTAAATTCATGGTCTTAGTACTGGATAATAATTTAGAGCTAGATGCTTCACCCAACTTTATAACCAGTTCTTTATGCAAGAGGACCACTGTAAACTTCACTAGCAAACAGTGTAAGCTCGACAAATGCTAGATGCTAATTGAATCAGTAGTAGATAAAAGAATATCACAACATGGAAAATATATTGCTGTGAGCTGTATTATCATTTGCCATGTGAGTGAGAAGAAAAGAGAGGAGTGGTCAGCAGAGAGGTCCCCCTTTGTGTTGAGACACTGGTGGGTCCAGGGAGTTTCTCTGCGCTCCCCAGAGACTTGGAGGCCTGCTTGCGAGCAGACTACCTAGCTTCCCAGAGCTTGTACTTGATCCTTGTTTGGCAAGATGACAGTGACCCGAAAGAAGCATCCGATGTGTGTGGAATGGAGAGAGGTTCTAGGGCAGAGGCTGATGCGGCATGAGGCCGGAAGGGACTGAAATAAAAGACATGAAAGGCATTGGACAGAGAGCACTCAAGTATTTACGTAGTGACTTAATTACAATAATATAATGGCTAAAACATTTATTATGAGCTCGCTGTGTGCTGAGCAGCATACTAAAGGCTGCACATGCATCACTGGGGTTAATCCTTGCAACAGTCTTGGCAAGACCTTTTATTATTCAGATTTGAAAGGTGGAGAACTGAGCCTAGGAAAGGTTAAGTAATTTCGCAAGGTGGCTTAGCCGGTAAGTGGTGTAGCTGGGGTCTGACTCCAAAGCCTGGTTATTTCATCGTGGTATTTTTTCTTCCTCTTACTTTAAAACCTGACATTATTACTTAACTTTTTTTTCTTCTCCTCTGAGAATTTTCCAAACCTGTACTCAGGACTCGTGGAAAGTAGAAGCAGGATTCCTGTTCTTTAAACTTTCCTTAGTGCTTTCTGTATAGAAAATACTTCATGAATCTTATGGCTTATTATTGGAAGCTATTTCTTTTTTTTTTGAGACAGGGTCTCACTTCGTGGTTCAGGCTGGCCCCGAGCTCAGCCTTAAACTCACATCACAGCGATCCTCCTGCCTCTGCCTCCTGAGTGCTGGGATTACAGGCGTGAGCCACCATGCCCGGCACTGTGGTATGTGGTACTGGTTGCTGCTGGGTGTGAGTTTCCACAGCCAGTATTGTATGTGGGAATCGAACATCCGGGTTCGGGAATCGAACCTGGGCCCTTGAGCTTGCAAGATAGGCGCCAGAACCACTGAGCTAACTCCCTGCCCAAATGGAAGCTATTTCTTAATGAATCAGTAGTAAGGAAATCTGTCCCTGCAGCAGGTAGAGAAGAACTTTTTGGGGACAACCACTCAGTGGTTATCTGGTGACATGTATTGTCAATAGGCTGAATCTGTCTCTTCTTCACCACACCATGATGCTGAGCTGCTTTGGACTTCTTTTCTCACCTTCCCTCTTTTCATAGTTTGTTGCCTTCTAATCTACAGGCCTCCAGGAAGGGCTCCTTAGTTGCTCCATTTTCGGATTAGAGTTTCCCACACAGTCTCACACTTCTCCCATTGTAGCAATTATTCCGGTGTGTTTCAGTTGCCTATTGTCTCCTCTGAAGTGATCATGGCTCGTTGAGAACTAGTTCACCTTCAACAAAATTCTATATACATGGCAAACATTTTGAAAATGAAACCTGATGTTGTGGCACCATTGTTCCTACACTCATTGCCTATATAATTGTTGAGTGACAGAAACAGATGCCATGAGAGCCCTGTTATCCAACCTCAAATCAACACAAGGACTTCCAAAATCTTCAGGGAGCAATGGAGGGCAGTGAGTGCAGTTTCCTCCTCACATACCTGCCTAAGCCGAGATTGATCTTACCTCAGGGTATAGTCAGAGAAAGAATGATGGGAAGAAGCTGAAAGAGGTGACTGAGGCTAGTGACACCATATAACAGTTACCAGAGCTGGGTGACTTGGAGAAGCTCTGGAGCATCTCAAACTTTAGGTGAGGAAATGGTGAACCACTCTAGCTGCTCCTAGGACTGTTGTAAAAATTCACTGAGGTACAAAAGGGCACAGTATTTGGCACATAGCAAATGCCTAGTTTCAAGTTCTATTATTATTTTATTAGCATCATGTGGTATTAGAGTATAAGATGATGCAGTTCTACTCAAAGGAAAGCTGCCAGAACACTTTAGCATCAATGGTACATTGTTAGGCAATTAATACATGTAAATGATATTTTGAGCAGCATGTAAATGAGTTAAATGTACCAAGTGGGTGTGGCTTTGAAGTCAGTTTATATTCTGATTGCCCAACTCTAGCCCAGTCTAACTGACCACAAACACGGCCTTAAGCATTGGCTCTTCAAAAGGACCCATCAGAAGCCTCACCCTC
>PVIR01043487.1:0-11703 GCA_004026965.1 Petromus typicus
TAGGGGCAACAGGAAGCTACTTAAGCAGATTAATGACATAGTAACATTTGCACCATAGAAGGTCATTCTGCTGCCATATGGAAAATAGGAGGGGGTGGGAACTGAGGTTGAGGGAGCAGCTGGACGGCAGCAGCCGGACCACAGAATTTGCCACTGCACTCAGGCTCTCTCTCTCTCTCTCTCCTTCTTTCTTTTTGTGTTATTGGGAATTGAACCCAGGCCCAAATCAATGCAATTAGAAATGAAAAAGGCAAAATCATAAGTGACACTGCCAAAATGCAGAGAATTATAAAAAAAAAAACTTCCAAAATTTTATTTTCTGATAAATGGAGAGCTTAGAAAAAATGTCTTGGGTCTTGGAGATAGGTTCCCCTCCCTGGGAGCCTGAGGTAGTATACCAGGCTGCTTTCTTCTTTTCTCTGCACTGTTTTCAGTTTCTCCAGTTACTCTGTAATTTATGCCTTTCTTTTTGACTGTCTCTTTGATTCCCGGAGTTCTTCCCTTTCCCTCACGAAGGCGCTGTTTTCCAGGTTCCTCAGTGTCAGGCTCCAGAGAAGCTGTGACTTGTTTGCTGTTGGCTTTTGCTCTGCCATCTTTAGATCCCAAGGAATGAGTATTTTAATAGGCCTTTTGGATAACCATGAATACTCTTCTTTGATACAATACCTAAACTTGACAAGTGGTAATTTACTTTCTTGTGTATATGAATGATCCTATCTATTTCAAAATTAAAAATTGCATATTTTCTTATATAGACATAAACATTTCCTGAAAATTACCTAGGAAACTGTTAATAGAGGCTACATCTAGGGGAATAGTTGTATTGGGAAAAGAAGCCAGAAGAAGAGTTCATTTTCATTTTACATCGTTATGTATTATTTTTGATATCTTACCACTTTTTAATAGATAAAACTGAGGAAGGACCCTCCTTCTCAAGATACAACCTTATTTTATATATTTTTCTCTGAGATTTATGCCTATATTTTATTTTCTTGAAGATGAACTGACTTGCAGTACTCAATGTTTTTGTAAATTTTTTTTTAACAGTAAGGTCACATCCATTTGACAATTTTTTAAAATATCACACAATGCAGCATTTTTAAAGATTACAATTTTAAAGGAGATAGTTGCCAAATATTTTACTTTTGAAACTTTTTTTAAATTATGGAAATAATAGGATCACTCCAGAAGACTGGGAAAACTAAGGGTGCAAAAAATGAAAAACTAGGATCGCATGTAATTATTCTTACTATTATTAATGTTTTTCTGTGTTCTTTCTTTACACATATATCAATGTGTAGTTCTATCTATATATAAAATGTATTTGCAAAACTGAGACTATAGTGGATATACAGTTTCTACTTTCCTCCCCCAACACAAAACAGGTCCTTAATAAACATATATTGAATTGAATTATTAAACTAATGTGTTATTTCTTCTTACCAAAAATTAATTTCTTCTACAGAAGGCATTCAGTTGGTTTTCAGTTTTTAAGTAAAATAAATACACTTTATGAGGATGTTTCTTGCTAAATTTTATCTATATTTATGATCATACCTTAAGAAAAACTATTGGATCTGAGAATATGAAAAATTAAAGATCATTTTAGTTTATAACCCTACCAACACTATCTGACTATTTATTTTCCAGAACTATTACCATTTTTAAAATTCACTGTTATTTCACAGGAAAGAAGCAAGGTTTGCTGATAATTTCTCCTTACTATAAAGTCAAGTCAGCTTTCCTGTCAAACCTAAAAACTACTATTACATACCTCTTTTCAAACATCATTATTTTAGTGGCATCCACAAAAATATGTAGATAAGATAGGATGTTAAGTAAAACTAAGAATCTTTTTCAATTCTCTTAAGAACAATCAGACCAGTAAATCTATACCTGTATACTTCGTGTCCCACACCGCAGGGCCCTTAGGTTCTAGAAGTGTGATCACGGAGTGCAATACTTTGGTATGAAGGTGAGAGAGCAAAAGATTACAGACAAGCCATTCGTCTCCATTTTCCATCAGACGAGAACAAAGACCATAAAGGTATACAAAGCCATGGCTTCTTCGGTGACATGGCATCAATGGATACTGAAAAATTTCTTTCTTCACTGATATTCAAGGTAAGACAGCCAGCTGTTTTACTGAGACAACCTAGAAATGAGCAGGGGCAGAGAAATGTGACCTCAACAAATCTCTGTATAACAGAAGATGCTTAAAACAAAAGTTAAATATTTCTGACATTTGCCAAAGTTTTTAAATTAGTATTTAAATAAGAATTAAGAAGACACGAATTTCCTTGCAACTAAGCAAAAGAAAAGTCAAGCTTAAGTTATCATCTTGTTAAAATGCTCTAGAAGTCAAATTACTCAGTGACATATCAGTTAGTTTGTGTGGGTATAAGAGTCTTAGAGAAAAGTATTCCAAACGAAATGTCATCTGAGAGCACAAGGCTAGAAGGCATATAAAATACTAGATAGAAGCTGATGGAGGGAGGTCATGGCAGAAATTTTTCTTTTTTTTCTTCTTTCTTTCTTTCTTTTTTTTTTTTTCAGTGCTAGGGATCAAACTCGGGTCCTTGTGCTTCCAAGGTAGGCACCATACTACTTGAGCCAAATCCTCAGCCAAAATTTTGTTCTTTTAGGGATCTAGCAAGTGGTTACTGTATGAAGGACCTACCAGCCAGTTATGTTATGTCTTGACTTTCATAAATTGAACACTTTAACCTGTACTCACTAATCAGGTATAAAGAAATATTTTATAAGTCACTTAGAAAACATATAACAGACCCAGTTTTCCAATAGAATTTTAGTGAATTGGATCATAGGAAAACGAATGATCATTATATATATTGTACTTGTTGTATTATGTTTGCTGAATAGAATTTCCATTCCAAGTATTTTCTTCTTTATCATCACCATCCTGGTCTATATATCCCCTCACCCCCCCTTTTTTAAATAAAGTCTTCTTTTGTTTTTCTAGCACTTTTTTTCTGATTTGCAAGATGATGCAGGATTTGAAGGTTCTGGTAATGTTGCTCTGACTAAAGTCTGTGTAAGAGAAAGATTATAAAATAAGAAACTGCTAATCAATCTCCAGACGGCAAGGAATAGAGAAAGTACTGTCACCAACAATGTCCAAATGTCCCCACCAGAAGCGTGTACAATGGATGTAGTTGGTTTTCCTGCTGGTAACAGCATCACTAAAGCACTCGGGGCAAGTTTCAAATCCAATAATTTATTTTCATAATGTGGTTTGGTAAATTTCCTCCTGGGAAACATCATGGCTAATGAAAAATTATGGCAATATTACCACTGTTCTGTGCTTTAGACTGCCTTGCTTATTCTAGAGGAACATCAGAGGGAAATGAATTTGTAAGGGAAGAACCATCAGGCAGACAGAGTTGAATTCTTGCAACTGTATTTCTTCCTCTGCATATGCTTCTCTCTTGACTTCAGTTGCTGCTCAGCACCCTTAACGGTCTCTACTTCTTTCATTTTTGCAAAACTAGAAGCAGAAAAAAAGTTGTTGATTTTTCAGAGTGTTTGACGTTTTTGTTTTCTAGGATAGAGTGACAACTTTCCTACTTATATCTGACACTGGAAACCTCCAAGGGAGGTTGTTAAGCAAGGACATAAGATGAGCAGATTTGCTCTTAGGATAGAATCTGTGACACCCATGTAAATGATGTGGTACAGTAAGGGAAGGCTGATATGAGGTCAGATATTATTATTTGGGGGCAAATCAGGACCAAGATAAAGAGCTGGACATACAGCGACCCTCCGAATTGAGAAAGTCTTAAAGGATTTGGGGAAGGAGTGGAAGAGAGGATAGGATACCAGTAGTAGAAGAATGTAGTTTTATTCGGTTTGAAACATCAAGGAAAGACATTAAGTAGGCCGAGGTAATTTTTAATGAAGAACTTTGATCACAGCTGCAATTATAATGTTGCGTATTGTAAGCCAGTGCCTGGAAAGTGAAGCCGTGTGAGACACCGGGATCTTCCAAGGAGTGCACATAGTTGAAGATGAACAAGGAGCACTGATACATTTCTGTGCATTAGATTTTTTTCTGAGAGAAGTTCTTGAACTCCCTGCATAGCCCAGACTGGCCTCAAACTCATAGGAATCCTCCTGACTCAGCCTCCTGCATGCTAGAATTACAGGTGTGCAGTACCATATCTTGCACTACGCTAATATTAAGAATGCATTTTGGTACTGCTTTCCTTTTTATGTCATTTAGAAAAATTTTCAGGTAGATATTACAAAGGGACATAGTTTATTGAAAAGTTATTAAGTTTGTCAGTAGTTTTGGTATGTATCTCAGAGTATCAGTGAAAAAAATCAAGATTTATGTTTTCAGATTAAACAAAATTATTATTTAAATTAGGCCTTTAAAATATCAACCTGGAGGTTTAAGAGGTATCATTTTAAAACTATTCATTTTTAATTATGTAATATATGAGACACTATGAAGAGGTTATTTTTGTCTTTTTCCTGTATTCAGGTGGAATTTTTCAAAATTTTACATTAAAATGTAATTTTCTTTGAATTTGCTTTTGTAGATAATCTGACTGATCCTCTGCAATGTGAAAAATATTATAGGAAAAGTGTCACATCATAGAAAAAATGTTCTACCCATCATCAGAAAACCCAGGATCCATTTCTGTTTCTCTTATTAAATAAACAATCTACCCTCAGCATTTCTGGGTCTACTTAAGAAAAGTCAAAGATTACTAAATATATGACAGCATTATTGAAGACATTATAACAGTATATCAAAGAAAGGAATAAGGACTAGAATACCAAGGAAGAATGATAAGGAAATCCCAACTTTTAACACACTCCTTCCTTTATCCAGCTTACTAAATACAGCTGTCTTGGAATATTGTTCTGTGTTGAGGAGCTTGGTGGTTTGAAAGAAGTTAAACAAGTCAGCTGGTATCGAAGGTCAAGATTTTCTACTATGAAAAAAATGACATGTTCTGTTTGGGAAAAAAAGCAGGCTTCTCAGAGGAGGCAACATTTGAAGTAGACTTGGACACATAATTTGGAGTTTGCAGGAGAGAAAAATAAGAAGAGATGATAGAAATCACTATAGTCCCAATAAAGGACAGAGCAAAAAATGCATAAAATATCATGGAGTTTTGTAAGGACAAGATGAGCTTGGAAAATAATGAGACTTTTCATGAATATGCAAATTACCAGTGTCAGTATGCAAATGACACTGATTTGAGGGAAAAGTTCTCTTTTTTGATAAAAGAATTGCAGTCAAACACTGGTTTAGGATTGTCAAATAGTCCTAGTTAATGAAAAAAAAAGTTCTTTACAGAAGAATTCTAGTGAATAAGCACAGTAGGAATGATAGAACTATAAAATCATCACTTTGACACTTCTTATGAAATAACAGAAGCCGCTAATAATGAGCAAAGGATGCTAAAACCATCAGAAGATAGGTCTCCAGGGAACTCGACATTATCAGGATGCCAATGTATCACCCCACTGATATTCACAGTTTGTAAGGGACAGACATCTTTAGAATAAATTAGTCAGACTGTCATCATTTCAAATCCACTGGTCACTCTAAAAGGGGGTTACAGATGTAACATGCCTCGTGATGTGAAGCAATAGGAAATCCAGAGCGTTCCCTATGAAATACCATATTCTCCAAGCTTGGGAACCAATCAATGAAAAGCCAAATTTATTATATTTTAAAAACGTTTTTACTATTTTCACCTAACATAGTGTTCGCATTCGTCACAGGGGATTTGTACCTGATATAATATATCTTAATTCTTCTGGTTTTCTTTTTGTTTGTTTGTTTGTTTTTTGAGACAAGGTCTCATTTTGTGGTTCAGGCTGGTCCTGAGCTCAGCCTCAAACTCACAGCAATCCTCCTGCCTCTACTTCCCGAGGGCTGGGATTACAGACGTGAGCCGCCACGCCCGGCACTGTGCTATGTGGTGCTGTTTGCTGCTGGGTGTGAGTTTCCAGGCCCAGTATAGTATGTGGTTAACCGGGAATGGAACCCGGGCCCTTGTGCTTGCAAGGCAGGCGCCAGAACCACTGCGCTAACTCCACAGCCCTTAATTCTTCTGGTTTTCATATTCCCTCTCCTCCCTCCAACTCTTCTTCCCCTCCGCATTTTCATTTTCTTTCTTCTCTTAAAAAATAAACAGATTATTGGTACATTTTAGGAATACATTATGATCACATTCATCGTTGAGAATTTGTTCCTGTAGGTGATGCATCTTGATTCTTATTTTTTCCCATTTCCTTGCCTTTCCTTAAACCACTCACCACCATATATATAAGCTTTGTTTCAGCTTTTTTCCTTTTTACCATCAATTTTTTCTTTCCCTTCTTTGCTTTCCCCTACCCCCACAGGGTTACTATTTCCCTTTGAACATTTTCTTCCTATTTCACAATACCTATCACATTCTGGACTCATTTACACTTCAGTATTTCACACTAGAGAAATTATATGGTATTTACACATCTGTGCCCTATTTATTTCACTTATAAGCATGGCCTCAAGGTGCATCCAGTTAGCTATAAATATCTCTAACATCATTCTTTATGGCTAATACTCCAGTTTATATATATTTTTTTAAAAAACCAGCCCATAGTTAATGGCCATTTGGGCTGTTTCCAAAATTTAGCTATTAAAAACTGCGCTGCTATAAAGACAGGTGCACATATGCCACTATGACATGCAGCTTTTCTTTCATGAATATACAAATCAGGGAAATAGCAGGGTCAAATGCGACCTCTAATCCTAGTGTTTTGAGGAATCTCCACACTGAACTCCACAGTGGTTGCACCAGTCTACGTCCCACCGACAGTGGAGGAGGGTTCCTTTCTCCACATAGTCCTGCCAACATTTGTTGTTATTTGATTTCTTGACAGCAGCCATTCCTTCTGGAATGAGATGAAATCTCAGTATTGTTTTCATCTGCATTTCTTGAATGATCGGTGAAGCTGGACATTTCTTCTTGTGTTTCTCAGCTGTTTTTACTTCTTCATCTGAAAATTGTTCATTTCAGATGCCCACTTTTGAACTGTGTCTGTGAATGTAGGGGGTCATGCACTAAAGTGAACTCTAAGTGTATTAAAGATCTAAATTTTAAAACAGAAACACTAAACCTGCTGGAAGACAGGTTAGATAGAGAACTCTTGGAGACATTGGCATAGGGAAAGATTTTATGAAGAAAACCTCTGCAGCATAGGAATTCGGAGAAAGAATCAACAACTGGGGTCTCATCTTATTAAAAAACCTTCCGGGGAAGGGGAAAAAAATGAGAATCAAGTCGTGTCACATTCGGATACAAACTCTCAATGTTGAATGTGTTGATGATGTGTATTCATAATGTACCAATAAAGATTTGAATTTAAAAAAAGCTGCTGGGACCAGGGATTTAGCTCAGTGATTCTGACACCTGCCTTGCAAGCGTAAGGTCCCCATCCCCAGGAACCACATACAACAATGCTGGGTTCGTGACTCATATCCACCAGCAATCAGAACCACATACCAAAAGCCAGGCGCAGGATGTAAAGGGGGAAGGCACTGCTTATATTGCTTAGAGAGATCAAAGGGTGCTGAGAATGGCTTGCAATTAACCAGCAAGCCATCACACCAGTGAGAGCGATAATTCAGAAAAAAAGGATTTGGTTGGAGTCAGAGTGACCTTGGCTGGAAGTGAACTCAGCTAAGCCCTGCTATTTCACAGACTAGGACTTAAGTCTTGGTAGCAACCATTAGCAAAGAAACAATGCTTTCCTGACCCTTGTGTCTGACATGCCCATTTGAGTCATGTAAAGCTGTGGTCAGATCCATAAGATGAAACAATATAGCCAAATTATGGAAAATCAAGAAGGATGTGTCACTTTTATGTATAGCCTACTGGTGGGCAGAGATATCATTTTCACCATTTTTTGAATCACTTCTGGAAGTCCTCTTTGATGTCTTTACAAGATACAATTAAAACTATGGCAAATGCTACTGGTTAGCGCCATCCAAGGGAAAGGCAGGCTTGTAAAAAACATTAGGATATTGTCCTTATCCTCTGTGTTGATTGGAACTGGCACCACGTGATTTGTGGGTTCTTCCAAAAGTCAAAAAGACCATCAAAAAGTAAACACTTTAAACTGCTTCAGAGATCGAGGTTGCTATGATAGAACAAGTAAAGTCCTTGTTCCTCATGAACAAGGACTTCCAGAAACGCTTCAAGAACGGTGGGATGAGTATGTTCCAAGTGGTAGCGTTTCCAGATGGACATGGCAATGTATCTTGTAGTCTAACAAGTTAAATGCTGTTTGCCATATTTTCCAATAACATCTCTTATAGCTACCAATTCACTTGAGCATGCCCTCATGCTCCTGTTGTCGTTTCCTCCTCCTCTTCCTCCTTCTCCTCCTCCTCCTTTTTTACAGTACTAGGATTGAACCCAGGACCTTCACACTGAACTACATTCCCACATCTGTTTTTTTTTTTTTTTTTTTTTGAGACAGGGTCATTCACATTTGTTAAATTGGCCAGGCTGGGCTCTAACTTTTATTTTCTTTTTAACTTTATTTATGAAAAAAACCTGATTCATTAACAAAATAAGAAGAGAATATTAAGAGTTAATACACTGTGTATTATTATCTTCAAAGTAGTTACTGAGAGTACAAGATACAAACCAAAAAGATTCTTACAAAATATAAACAAACAGATAATAACACAAAACATTGGATGCTCTTGCCTCAGCTTCCCAGAATGCTAGGGCTACAAGAATTTGCCACCATGTCTGAACTCACCTTTTGGTCTGGATAAATTCTTCTGGTGTTTATTCTAGTGCAAGCGGCAGCAAATTTACTCTGGAAAAGTTATAAGAAGCATTTTCACTTGCAGGGCACAGTGTTGTCACAACTTGTCATCCCTGCTATTTTAGTATAGAAGGAGCCATAGGTTATATGAATGGGAATGACTGTGTCCCAATATAGCTGCTCTGATATAAAAATGGGGAGGGACTCCATTTTGCCACCTTAGATCTTTCTTTTACTGTGTGCTCCCACTGTCCAACCTGAGCTTTTCACTTCACTTCTTGTATTCTCATTTCTATAGGCCTATTTTGTTATTTATGGGGACTTTTTTAGTTTCCTTTTTTCAGGAGACAGTTTCAATTTTATTTATTGTTTCTCTAAAGAAAATGAGGCCCATGCTGGGCATGGTGGCTCACACCTATAATCCCAGCACTCGGGAGGCAGAGGCAGGAGGATTGCTGTGAATTCAAGGCCACCCTGGGCTACATAGTGAGTTCAGGGCCAACCTGAACTACAGAGAGAGACCTTGTCTGAAAAAAGAAAGTGAGGCCGGTTTTGTTTTGGTTATAATGTATGTTAGATGATTATAACCTCTGAGGATGATTTCTCATGTTTCTTGCTCATAGTAACTCAATTGTGTATGTGGTTATTTCTCACTAGTGGTATTGGTCATTGCGTCTGAATAATTGTTTGTGAGGGCTGCTTGATATTTTAACACAAAGGCATCTATCCAGAAAGAATTTACATTTTTATGCAAGTTTTTCCCCCCTTCTTTTACTTAAAAAAAATCAAATCTTTATTGGTACATTATGAATATACATCATCATCACATTCAACATTGAGAGTTTGTACCAGAATATGACACGACTTGATTCTCATTTTTCCCCTTCCCTCACTCACGCTGCAACCCCCACCCCCTATATACATAAGCTGTTTCCTATTTTTTTTATTACTATCACGTTCTTTTTTCCCTCGTTATTTACCCCTACACCCTATTTCCTTTTAAATATTTTGTATTTAACAATATCAACTATATGTACTAGAACTCAGATTTTAAGAGTACAGTAAGTTCATACTTGATGACACTAACCTATACTCACAGAATTTTTTTTTGTGAATTTAGGCTGCAATTTGCATGATGACTCAATTTTTAAATGACACTTTTAAAATAATGTTTCTTTCTTTCTTTCTTTTTTTTTGCTACTGCTCTCTCCCATTTAAGATAAGTATTCATACAAAATCTTGATGGTAGAAACTGGAGAATTTGCTTATTCATTCTTTTTTTTTGAGATAGGGTCTCGCTTTTGTAGTTCAGGCTGGCCTCGAATTCAGCCTTGAACTCACACCAATCCTTCAGCCTCTGCCTCCTGACTGCTAGGATCACAGGCGTGAGCTACCACTCTCCCAGCATTGTTGTATGTGGCTACCGGAATTGAACCCAGGCCCTTGCACTTGCAAGGCAGGGGCTGGAACCACTGAGCTAAATCCCGGAACTGTGCTTATTCATTCTTCATTCCACTTTAAATGTACCTGCAGTCACCCACTAGAGCCCCTAACTTTGGTTTACAAAACCAAATGTTCTAATTCAGTTAAGTGTTTTATAAATTGCTTATTTTGAAAAGCAGCAAAAAGAATCCTGCTTTCTTTTCTTTGTTCTTGATTTCTGCTATATTTTCACTTGATTCTTGCAGTTTTGTTAGATTTATATGCTTTTATGAGGTTTTCAAAGGAATATTTCATCTAGAATTTGTAGTTGTTTACTTTGCCCCTCCCCTCCCTCCTGCCCTTTCCCCTCGCTCTCTCCGTCCCCATCCCCCCTTTCTCTCTCTCTATGAACTGAACTCAGGACCTTGTATTTAGTAGATGCGATGGCACATAGTCGTCATAAGCTTGTAGTTTTCACAATACAATTCTCCCAAGTAATACGGCTTGTTACATCAGAAACTAAGTCTTCTTTACTTTTCAAATTTTTGCAGGCATATAAAAGTGTTTTAAAGACTTTTAAAGTGTGTTTATAACATACATACAATAGAATAAAAAACCCCTTAAGGACACAGCCTTATTGATTTTTCCCTATGTGTACCAATGCACACCAAATAAAGACCATTTCCAGCTAGCTCAGAAGGCTCTATTCATCCTCTGTGTATATCTACTACTGTGGCTGCTTGAAACTTTAATTTAGAATGAAGGAAAGAAATTTAAATAAAATGATCTAGTTCCTAAATACAGTGGAGTACTTTTGTGCCTTCTGCTTGTATTCCAGACGATTCTATCTGTTGTTTAGCTGCCCTCATTGCTGTGGTCTAAGTTTAGATGATTATGGATATTAAATTTTGTTTATGATTAGATACAAACTTGCCCTTTTTTTTTCTCTACTGTCCAATATTGGAACTGATCTGTGGACGCCATATTTTCTTTCTTTATTTTTGAAACTAGGGTCTTTGCACTAAGCTACATATCCAGCTAACTTTTTTTTTTTTTTTTTTTTTTTGAACAGGATCACGCTTTGTAGTTCAGCTTGGCCCTGAGCTCAGCCTCAAACCCACAACAGCCCTCTTGTCTCTGCCTCCCGAGTGCTGGGATTACAGGCTTGAGCTACCAAATCCGGCACTGTACTAAGGTGGTACTGATTGCTGCTGGGTGTGAGTCACCACACCCAGCATTTCTCTAGGTGATTACTGGACATGAGGACCATGTGCTTGCAGGGCAGGCGCCAGAACCACTGAGCTAAATCCCGGGCCCTCTTTTTCTTTATATTTATTTTGAGACCATTTCACTCTAAGTCTCTACATTACAATGGCTAGACTTGGCCTTGCAGTGTCCTGCATCAGCCTTTCAAAAGTGTCAGGATTGGGCCGGGGATTTAGCTCAGTGGTTCCCGCGACCGCCTTGTAAGCA
>PVIR01043488.1:0-11707 GCA_004026965.1 Petromus typicus
AATTATTTTTTTAATGCTTTTTGAGTCAGGGTCTCGCTTTGTGGTTCAGGCTGGCCCTGAGCTCAGCCTCAAACTCACATCACAGCAATCCTCCTGCCTCTTTCTCCCAAGTGCTGGAATTACAGGCATGAGCCACCAAGCTCTGCACTGTGGTATGTGGTACTGATTGCTGCTGGGTTGAGTCTCCATGCCCAGTATTGTTATGTGGTTACTGGGGATTGAACCCAGGCCCTTGTGCTTACAAGACAGGCACCAGAACCACTGAGTTATATCCCTGGCCCTTGTCATTATTTAGTTTTGATACAATACACTCCATAGAATATCCAAAAATTCAGCCAAAAGACTACTTGACTTAATTGTCAGATTCAGTACAGTAGCTACATACAAGATCAACCCTCAGAAACACTCAAAAATCAATAGCTTTCTTATATACAAATAACAGACTCACTAAGAGATAAATTGGGGAAACAGTTCCTTTCATAATAGCATCCAAAAAATTAATATCTAGGAATCAATCTAACAAAGAATGTGAAAGACTTATACTCTGGAAACCATAGCACTATGTAAAAGGAAATCAAAGAAGTTATCATAAAATGGAAGGACATCATTTATTCCTGGGTAGGTAGAACTAATATTGTTCAAATGGCCATATACTCAAAATTGCTATACAGATTCAATGCAATCCAGATTGAAATATGAACAGTATATTTCACAAAAGCAGACAAAATACTTCAAAACTACATCTGGAGGGCCGGGGATTTAGCTCAGTGGTTCCGGCGCCTGTCTTGCAAGCGCAAGGGCCCAGGTTCGATCCCCGGTAACCACATAACAATACTGGGCGTGGAGACTCACCCCAGCAGCAATCAGTACCACATACCACAGTGCCGGGCATGGTGGCTTATGCCTGTAATCCCAGCACTCAGGAGGCAGAGGCAGGAGGATTGCTGTGATGTGAGTTTGAGGCTAAGCTCAGGGCCAGGCTAAACTACAAAGCTAGACCCTGCCTCAAAAAACCTTTAAAAAAAAAAAAACCCATCTGGAATGAGAAGAGGTCTAAAATAGCAAAGGCAATCCTAGACTATAAAGACATGATAAGGAATATCATAACCCCAAATTTGAAACTATCCTACAAAGCCACTGTGATAAAAAAAAAAAAAAACAGTATGGTACTGGCAAGGAAACAGAGGTGGTGATCAGTAGAACAGACTACAAGATTCAGAAACAACTCCAGACATACCAAGCCACCTCATCTTTGACAAAGGAGCCAAACACCCTCAATAGAGGAAAGATGGCCTTTTTAGTAAATACTGCTGGAAAAACTGGATTTCAACTTGTCAAAGACCAAAATAACCTCTATTTTTCACCATGCACAAAACTAAAACTGAAGTGTATTAGAGGCCTAAATATTAAAAGGGAAATATGCTGGAAGACAGGTTAGATAGAACCTCTTGTAGCCCAGGGAAATACTTTATAAACAAAATCTCAGCAGCATGGGGAGTAGCAGAAAGAATCAACAACTAGGATGTCATCTTATTAAAAAGCTTCTGCATAGCAAGAGAAACACCAACAGAATGAAAAGATAATCTGCAATGTGAAAAATATTTTTACCAGCTGCTCCTCAGGTAAAAAACCACTGTCTAGAATATATAAAGAACTTAATAAATCAGGCCCTCCAAGATTAAAAACCCAACTCAAAAATAGTTATCTAAATAAACAGATTATTTTCAGATGAACTAGAAACATCAAACAAAAAAAGAAAAAATGTTCAACATCACTGGTCATTTGAGAGATGTAGATGAAATCAACACTTAAAAAGCCATCGCTTTCTAGAAAAAAATAGCTGCTATCAAGAAATCAACCAATACCAACTGCTGGTGGGGTAAAAGAAATCCTTCTCCACTGCTTATGGGAATGTAGACTAGTGTGACCACTGTGGAAATCAGTGTGGAGATTCCTTAAAAAACTCAGAGGTCTCATTTTACCCTGTTACTTCCCTGCTAGTATAGTCACCAAAGATTTTAAAACATTGGACCACAGAGCAGCGGGCGACTTTGGAACCGGAGACTGAGCTATTAAATCCATGCCGGGATTGAAGCTTGCTGGCCTCCAGGCCCACACCAGAAGAGCACCCGAGGACTGAGTTTAGCAGCAGGCAGTTTTGGAACCGGCAACTGCACCATTGAATCTGCGCCGGGGTTAGAGCTTACTGACCTCCAGGCCCATGTCGGAAGAGCGCTCAAGGACTGAGGTCAGCAGCAGGCTGCTCTGGAAATGGTGACTGCACCATTGAATCTGAGCAGGGATTGGAGGTTGTTGGCCTCCAGGCCCACACCAGAAGAGCACCTAGAGACTGAGTTTAGCAGAAGGCTGCTTTGGAAATGGCGAATGTGCCATTAAATCTGTGTGAGGGTTGGAGCTTACTGGCCTCCAGGCTTATGCCAGAAGAGCTCTCAGGGACTGAGGTTAGCAGTGAGTGACTTTGGAAATGGTGTCTGTGCCATTGAATCCGTGCCAGGGTTGGAGCTTGGTGGCCTCCAGGCCCATGCTGGAAGAGTGCCCAGTGATTGAGTTTAGCAGGTCAGAGTCTGACTTTCCCCACATCAACTGCAGAAGCACATCCAGTGACCTTGTATTGGTGAGTAGGTGGGCCTGTTGGAACATCAGCCAGCACCATGGCAGCTGCACAGGGCCTACAGCCTACTGGCCTCCAGGCAGACTGCACAAGTGAGCCCAGAAACTCTGTATTGCTGAGCAGGTGGGCCCATTGCAATCTCAGACAGTGCCATTGTAGCAGTTCAGGAGCCAGAGTCTCCCTGCCTCTAAAGCAGACAGGAGAAGGTGTTCTGACTGTATTGATTGAGTGCTTCATATGGTGTGCTAGAACTAGGGATTTTTCTTTAGATCCCAATATAGACTGCAAAGAGCAACCCAGGAAACATTGCTATTTTAAGGTTCCTAACTATTAAGAGGAAAGTAACTTGCAACAAACAGCGCCAGAAAACGGCAGGTCAGAGATGAGGAAACACTCCAAATCTCAGACACAAAGATCCTCACCTCCAAGTAACACAGGGGGAAGGGAAATAGAGAAGTGTGAAGCCCAGTCTCTAGAGCCCTCGGAAATGGTAACCAAAGCAGATCTAGTAAAATGGAAATCAGAACTGAATTTTGAGATGAAAGCAGAGATATTGGACACTGTCAACATGATGATAAATAAAGCTAAAGAGGAAATCATGGAGTTGATAGAATCCAAGATAGCAAAAGTAATGGAACCTTTTAAACACCTACAAGCAGAAGTCCAGGAAATCAAGAAAGAAAATGAAAGTTTGCACAATAGAATGAATTTGGCAGAAGACCAAATTTCAGACCTAGAAGACAGGATCTCAACCAATGAACTGGAAAAGCATAATCTATGGGAAAAAAGCAAGAGATAATGAAAAATCAATCCAACAGATCCTAGATGATTCAAAGAAGAATAACATAAGATTGATTGGAGTCACTGAGGAAGCAGGAGACAATGCTAAAGACATCAAAAAGCTATTCACAGAGATAATGGCAGAAAACTTCACAGAAAAAGGTAAAGAATTGGACATACAAATATATGAAGCATACAGAATGCCACAGGCCCGTGACATGAAAAAATCTACACCTAGGCATATAATCATAAAAGTCCCAGATATCCAAAAAAAAAAAAAAAAAAAAAGAATGAAATACTGAAAGCAGCCAGAGAAAAGAAAACAGTTACATTCCAAGGGAAGCCAGTCAGGATCACAGAGGACTTCTCAACTCAAACACTCAATGCAAGAAGAGCCTGGAGTGAAGTCTTTCAAGCCCTAAAGGAAAACAACTTCCAACCCAGACTAATGTATCGTGCAAAACTATCCTTCAAAATTGATGGAGAAATAAGATACTTCCATGACAAAGAACACCTGAAAAACTTCACAAATATGAAACCTGTGCTCCAAAACATTTTTAAAAACATCTTGGAGAAAAATAAGGAAATTTACAAATTCATGAGACCTAACTGAGTCAACCCATGGGACCAAACAAGAAACTGATGGGAAAAGGGCAAAAGTAGAATAACACAGCCAAGAACAGGAAAACATGGCAGCACTAAATTTACCTATATCAGTCATAACCATTAATGTCAATGGACTCAACATCATTAGTCGTTCATGAGATGCAGATGAAAACAACATTGAGATTTCATCTCACTCCACATAGAGTGGCTGACATTTCAGATTCAGCCAACAGCAAATGTTGGCGAGGCTGTGGAGAAGGAACCCTTCTCCACTGTTGGTGGGACTGTAGACTCTTACAACCCTTGTGGAGATCAGTCTGTAGATTCCTCAAAAAGCTAATATTGGAGGTCCCATTTGACTCAGCCATTGCCCTGCTAAGTATACACACACAAGAATTAAGACTCATAGCACAGTGACATATGTGCACCCATGTTTATAGCAGACCTAACTGCTATATCTTTGTGATTGTGATTTGCTACAATTTGTGATTGCTACATCTTGGAAATAACTACCCTAGTGTCCATCAACTGGAGACTGGATAAAAAAGCTGTGGTTCTTCTACAGAATGGAGTATTACTCTGCCATAAAAAATGATAAGTTTGAATCATTCTACTTAAATGGACATACCTTGAGGATAGCCTCATAAGTGAAATAAATAAGTCACAGATAGGTACATATCATATCTTTTCTCTGATATGAGAAAATGAAGATGTAAATGAGTCCTAGAATTGTATGTTATATATTGTGAAATAGAAAATACTCAAAGTAAAATAGGGTAAAGGGGGAAAAATAATGATATTATAACAAAAAAGTAAGGAAACAAATTTTATGTGTATAGGAGGATGGTGCGGTGGGTAGGGCTATGAGAAAAAATGAGAATTAAGTTGTGTCTTATACTGGTACAAATCCCCATTATGGAGTGCAATCATGATGCATATATGTAATGCACCAATAACGATTTAAAAAAAAATTAGACCACAGTGATATATATGCACTTATATTTATAGCAACACAGCTTGTAATAGATAAATTTTGGAAACAGCCCAAAAGCTCATCAATTAGTGAGCAGATAAATAAGATATGATTTTTCTATAAAATGGAGCATTACATAACTATAAAGAAGGATAAATTTTAGACATTTATAGCTAAATGGTTCCACCTTCAGGCCATACTCATAAGTGACATAAAAAGATACATGAGTAAATATCTTATTTCTTTAGTATGATAAATTTTAGGTGTAAATGACTTCCAAAATATAGGATAGATATTGTGAACTAGGAAGAAAATACCCAAAATGGAAGAGGAATGGGAATTGGGGGGAGGGGAAAGCAAAAAGGCAAAGAAAAATATTTGGAGGTGAAAAGGGAAAAAAAAACCAAAATCAAAGCTTATGTATATGGGGTGGGGGATTGAAAGGAAGACAAGGGAATGGGAAAAAATAAGACTCAAGATATATCATGCTTAGATACAAATTCTCAACAATGACTGTGATCATAATTTACCTCTAAAATATACCAATAGAATCAATAAAGAAATTAAAAGGGTGAAATCACAGTGGACACTGAAGAAATTAAAAATACTATCAGCAACTACATCACAAACCTCTACTGTAATGAATTGGAGAATGCAAAAGAAATATATATATATATTTCAATAAACATATGAATTACCAAAACTAACCAAAATTTTAAAACCCTGAATAACCCAACTATAGCTATTGAAACAGCAGAGTAATAAAACATCAATTAAGAAAATCTTAGGTCCTGATGGATTCATTGATGAATTCTGTAAGAACTTCATGGGAAATCTAATACAAGTACTCCTCAAACTCCTTAATGAAAATGAGAGGGAAGAAGTGTTCCTATCATTCCTGGAAGATAGTATTACCTAAAACGGTTCCAAAATCCAACAAGGAGCCTACCAAAAAAAGAGACATATAGGCCAATCTCTTTAATGAATACAGATACAAAAGTTTTCAACAAGATATTGGCGAACAGAATGCAATAAAGCATCAAAAAAAGATGAAACATCATGACCAAGTGGTCCTTACCTCAGGGATGCAAGGACTGTTTAACAGGCATAAATCAATGGCTGATCAAGCTATTTTTTTGTTAGTTGCCTTATGAAAAACCTTATGAAAACACAAACAAGAGAGTGAGAAGTGGGGATCTTGGAGACTACAAGCTTTTGTTTACTGGGCTTTGCAGAGCTGAGGAGATAGGTGACCATTTCTAGATGTACCCTCTGCGACCACTTTCATAATTGGGGGTGCTACACCTATGCAAGTTTGTTTGGGGAAAGAAAAGCCCAAAAAGTTGTCTGCAACATCTGCAAAAGTTTACACTGTGCTCCCCTACACAGTAGTCATTAGCTACAATTGGATCGAGCACCTAAAATGAGGTTGGTCCAAACTAGGATGTGCTGTCCCTGTAAAACATATACCGTAGGGCTGGGGATTTGGCTCAGTGGTTCTGGCACCTGACTTGCAAGTGCAAGGGCCCAGGTTTGATCCCTTATTACCACACACAACAATTCCAGGCATGGTGGCTCATGCCTGTAATCCCAGCATTTAGGAGGCAGAGGCAGGAGGATTGCTGAGTTCAAAGCTGAGTTCAGGACCAATGTGCACTATAAAGTGAGACCCGGTCTCAAAAAAACTAACTCAAAAAACTTGTGTGTGTGTATGTGTGTGTATATATGTGTGTGTGTGTGTGTGTGTGTGTGTGTGTGTGTGTGTATGCCCCATATCATATATATGTATGTGTATATATACCATATTTCAAATATGTGGTGAAATTCCTGATTTTATACTGTTTTACCAAGAAAGAGTAATCAAAGCAATCTGACATAAGAACAATCACATACACCAATTAAACAAATAGAAACCCCAGAAACAAGCCTACACACATCAATTCATCTCTAACAAGGATGCCAAGAACACACAATGAGGCAAGAGCATTCTCTTCAATAAATGATGCTAGGACAACCAGATACCCACATTTCTGGTTGCGTTACATTTGTCCCAAACACTCTCTGGGTTAGACTGACCTACTCATTTCAATCGGATAGATCTTTCCTGAGAGTGTACCTTTCACTGGTGTCTTAAAATCTTTCAATCATTCTCTATTGCTTGGAGAATATATATCAAACTCTTCGGTGCAAATGATCTGGCAGAACACAGAATGTGCCCTTAAAGGTGCACATAGAGGAGACGGTAAGGAAATGAATATTGATAAAAGCAATAGGAGATTGGGGCTGCACAGAAAGCAGCTGGAATGCACTATAACCTCTAGAGGAGAAAGAGTCATGGGTCTCAGCTGTGACTGGTATACCAAGTGGTCCAGAGTTGCAAGGTTGGAAGGCACCAATAAGAACTGTGGCCCTTATAGTAGAATATAGTCCCTTCTAAGCTGAAGAGGTGGGTAGACTCAAGCTAAATTGTCCCCATCCTCTGAGCCTGCATTGCCTGAGCACAACCAAAAAATGGGGCAGAGAACACTAAAATAGCCCATCAGGTCCACCTCATAGGTACAGAGCAGTGAGTGACAACTGGCACCCCACCTGAGGCTCACGGACATTTACCCCCTGGACCTGACCCAGTCCATAACTCCCAGCCCACTTCAAACTGCTCCCTTTTTCCAGACTGTTCAGCTCACTCTGGTGAAGAAATCCTAATAAAATGCTCATCACAGTACACTTGTTCCTGAGTAAAATCCTTTAGTGAGCCTGCACTGTTTGCAGAGCAAGTCCAAGCTCTGTAGCAAGACCCCGAGACATTCTATGGTTTGAATGCTTACCTGCTCACTCACATAGGTTCATGAATGCACATTTGGTTCATTATGCATCTCTTAAGGCACTATCCTCAGCCCTTGACCCCTCCTATGTCCTGCTATTGAGAAGGCCTTGTTGTTAACCTCTAGTCTGCCGCAGAACACCAGGTCTTCTGGCTGGTGCCATTAGAGCTTCTGTCAGAAATGTGTCTCCCAGCACCAGTAGGGGGCGCCATGACACTGAATAGCCACATGCTGGAAACCACAAATTGGATATGTGCCTGCCCAAGCTCCAAGCTCAAGTTTATTACCAGTAGGTACAGCTTTTGTCATAGCCTACTGCCTTGCTTCTCAATCTATATTTAATTAATTAAATTTTTGTAAATCACTTAATTTTGAAAAATAAATAATTATTTATACCAATTTATTTAATTGGTAGCAAAGTACAATCATAATTAAAACTATAATGTCATCACATTAATAAATCATAGTTGTAACAAGCTACTTGTAAAAAGTTAGTAATGCACTATGTGACAAAATATCTCATATTTGGATTCATTCCTTTCATAATTCTGTTGCTTTTTTTAAATGTGTGCATTAAATCATTTTTATTAAAAAGTTATCATAGAAAGCAAAGGCAAATACCAGAAGAATGGAACCTTCCAAATGTGTCTGGAAATACAAAATAAGAAACAATGTAGGTTGTGAGCCTCATTACAACAGTACCAAATGGAGCTGAGTCAAAGAATTGTGCAAATCAGTATTCTAAACACTGCACCCAAGGGAAGAATCATGCATTCTCATTATAAGTCTGTGTGGAAACTGAATTCTCTGTGAAATCAGCAAGATGAACACTTTCCACTTTCAAAGAAAAACTACCAATATTGAGAATTCAGGTAAAGTTTTCATTGTAGCATAATAAAAATATGTAACTATCTATGAGTAGCAATAACTGAGATTCCCGAAGACAAGTGCTACACGACAAGCTATGAGGGGTGAACTGTTGAATGCATGAAATGAATGCTTTAGAGCAAATAAAGCTAATCTAGAAGCCGTGCAGAGACTCGTGTTCTGGTGATGAAGCTTTGATAGTGAAACATGACGATTTCAGGTCAACTTCATTCTAAAAGCACTGAGAGTCAGGTACTTCAAGTGAGTGATTACTAAAGTCACAGAACTAGTGTCTTAGCTAACTTTCTCATTGCTGAAACAAAATATACATAACCTAAAGTTTAAAAACACTTATTTAGCTCAGAGTTTGTAGGAGTTTCAATTCACAGTCATCTGACTCTCAGGCAGGTTGGCAAAGCAGATTGATTGTAAAAGAGAAACACTTCATGGCAGGCAGAAAGTAGCAAAGTAGGAAAGGGAGCTTAACAGGACTTTTCAGCCCCTTTTATCTTATCATGGCTGCTTATGTGGGTAGCACTCACACACTAATCCTAGAAACCCTGGTCCTAGCAGTGCACCAGGAATTGATTCCAGCATCATACATTCTAGATCCAGCCAATTCTGAAAAAGCCCCACCTATGGCTGCATGAAGCTTTAGAGAAACGTCTAAACACAAACTATAACATTCTTTCCCTGACCCTCATGCACATCCCTTTATGTAAAAGGCATTTAGTCCATCACTAAGAGCTGCCAAAGTCCTAAAAGTTTCAGTACTGCTGAAAAGCCCAAGTTCAAGGTCTCCTCTTAAATTTAAGGCAAACTCTTAACTGCTATCCCTGTACAAATGAAAAGAAAGTGAAACACTTTCAGTATTCAATGGCACAAGTTAGACATTTCCATTCTAAAAGTTACAACCAGAGAGATGCAAAGGATTAGGAACAAAGCAAGGCCACAATCCATCTGGATAAACATTAAATCCCATAGTTCCATTCCCAGCATCTCCAGCAATATGTAGCAGGTTGTGAGGACAAAGGACTTGAGTGATTCCTCTATGTCACTGCCTGTGGTTATTGCTGCCATGGCTTTTCTCTGGGACAGGCTGTGCTCCTTTCTTGCAGTTTTCCTCAGATGGCCCACTATCATGGCTTCTCCAAACTTCTCAGGTCTCCACTGTATGTTTGGGTTCACACAGCTTCACACACTGCCTTCCCAGATACACTCAGCCTGGCCTCCTAGCCTTCTTCTGAAATGTAGGTGGAACCCTCCGGACCCCACAACTCTTACATTCTCCATGAACCTAAAACCAGTGCCAAGTGGATGATGCCAAGGTCTGCTGCCAGATGGAGAGATAGCCAGGCTTCCTTCTCTCTTGGCTGTAGGGGTCAAGTGGCTATGAACCTAATCCCAAGGAACAACTTCCCTAGGCTCACCCTTCCACATCCCCATGTTCCACCTCCCTGGTGGCCAGACTGATGGGGAGCCAACTAGGAGAGTGAAGACAGCCATTGGTGAGTTTCTGGAGCCAGCACCACCTATAGAACCCTAGACTCACTTCAGAGGAAGGGTGGCTATACTCTTAACTCTGCAGAAGTTGAGCTGGACTCTGGCAGTCACTATAGCCAGAAGCCAGAGTGTTCTACAGATGACTATGGCTATCTTCTTGTGACTAGTTAACTGCAATCTGCATGCAAACTGCCCATATTGTCTACAAGAGACAGTAGATTCATGTCTTGAAAGGCCTTTTGATATTGGATTTTTTTTTCAATTGTTGAATTTTTTTTCCTTTTTTCACTTTTTTCTTTTATCTTTCTTCATTTTCCCCTCTTTTCATATTTTCTCCTCTCTCTTGTATTTGTTCCTATTCTCTCATTGCTAATTCTTATCACCTTCAGGTTTTTTCATATCTCAACCACTCTTATTTTTACAGGAGAGGGAAAATAATTTCCTAATAGCCTGTTGCTTTGGGGTACCCTTATCCTTCCTTTGTTCCTTCATCCTCTCTCTTCCTCCATTCAGTATCATTTCCCTGAAGCCTGTGTTTTGGTCCTCCCTACTCTCCCTTTCCCCTGTACTACTATGGGAGAGTGACTACAGTTCCTAGTTGTCCTGCTGTTTTTAGTCTGTTCTGTTTTGAATTTATTCCTTCTGTCTCTTTTGTCCTCTAATTTCTATTATCCTACCAGGATTTGTGTGATCTCTATATGCCTTCTAAACCTATCTCTAATCTCAATCTCTCTTACTATTTCACTACCCCCCTATTTCCTTTATCATCTCTTATTGATGCTGCTATTTTTAAGGGTCTGAATGTTGTAAACATACTTTTGGTTAGTTCTAAATCTAGGCATATGGTCACAAATCTAACTTCCAAGGATAAAGATTTCAGAATAGTGATTGCCACAGTTTGTCATTTCTTGTGTAACTGTTTGCTACTGTTGAGAATTAAATGCTACTGTTGAGTTGAAATGTATATTTCAACCAAGGAGATTTAATTGTTCTGTTTAAGTACCTTTCATGGTGTGCCAGAAGTGAGATTATTTAAGGACCATTACAGATCCAAGGAGGACAACTCAAGAAGTAGCCATGTCCAAAAGGTTCCAATTATTAGGAAGAAAGAGACTTGCAACAAACATTTCTGAGACAGCAGGCAAAGAATTAAACCAATTACATCAGCGATGACAAAGAAATAGAAATGAGAAAAAATTTTAAAACCCAGATACAAAGATCATCACCACAGGGAATCCAGGGAAAGGGAAATAGAGCAAACTGAAGCTCAATCACCAGGACTGTGAAATGGTAACAAAAGAAGATCTAGACAAATGGAAATCAGAAACAATCTCTGAGATAAAAACAGTGATACTGTTCATAGTAAAAGATATGACTAATAACACTAAAGAAGAGATCAAGAACATGTTAAAAACTGAGATGACAAAAGCAATGGAACCTGTTCAAAGCTTCAGAGTTCCAGGTGATTAAAAACTCCAGTGAAAGTTTGTGAAACATGATGAACAAAAATGAGGACTGAATTTC
>PVIR01043489.1:0-11699 GCA_004026965.1 Petromus typicus
CACACACACACACACACACACACACACACATGGAAAGAAGAAAAAAATTAAGTAAGACCTGAGATTGTGAGTGACTTGGTCTGTGAGTGTTCCTCAAGATAGACATGTCTGATAACTTTTTTAATTTGATAAAGAGAGATGTCTTGCGATATGCACAGCCTGTGAGCCTGCACACCATAGAATCCCAACTAAGACAATGGTCTGTCTCTTTTCTGTAGGACTGTGAGTGATGTTTCCCCAATAGTCAGAGGTTATGGAGGAGAAAAAGGCAGAGGAATCCCTCACTTCACAGGAGGTGAGAGATGTGTAAAATGAGGAAAACAGTACAAATTGTTTTGTAAAAGCACTGCCCCTGTGGTGGTGTGAGCCATGAATATAGTTAATGATAATTCAGTGTCATATTTTGAAGAAATTCTCAAAAGGAGGTGACTATAAGTGTCATCAGGTAGGTTTCATGTTAAAGATTGATGAAAAGTAAAAGATTCTAAGGAGATAGGAGTGATTTTTTTAATGATGGTGGAAGTCGACCTATCAATCCTCTATTATCTTGACTCCCTCACACTCGTTAAGGAGGTTTCCAAAGATAAGTGTGGGTTATTTTGTTTACTCTTCATATTTTGTGTATTCTTTATTATTTTATACTACAGTATTACAATCATTTTATATGAATATCATTGAGTTGTGGAGTGAATTATCTAAGGTTCCATCATTTCTATGGGGAAATTCACCTTGATGTATAAGTGCTTTGGATTACTAACATGTTTCTGGTGTGAATTATCTTCACAAACCAAGGTTTTACTGTTCCATTTCAGTAGTGAAGCACCCTTTCATCAGGGAGACATAATAGGTGAGACCCACAATTTAAAGCAAAAGAAGTTTAATTCACCTTGTGATTTCAGAGGATTCAGTCCATAATCATCTGACTTCAATGCAAAAAGATCACAGGAAGGCATAAAGGAGGTGACTGGGAAGCAGAGCAGTGAAACAATTTAGGAGAGTAGGAGTTCAGGGACCAATACAGTACCCAGACCACATGACCCACCCAGACACACCCACAGGAGTTTTACTGCCCCCTTAGGAAGATCTCAAGCCAATCCTTTTGATGCAATTAAAGTTAACCATAGCAAATGGATATGAAGAAGGGCCTGAAATTAGTTGTTCTTAATAATGTCTTAGATAAAGACAGTGATCCTGGTCTCTGTATAATGCAACAGGCTAAGATATCTTGATTATCTAAGTGTCAGAAACCTGTAGAGATGCAATTGGATACATCTGAAGGGGAAGAACCCACAAACAAAGCAGTACAGTTTCTACCTGCCTTTTCTATCTTCTGAACCCTTCCTAGATCACATCTGTTATATGTCATGAGATGAGAAAAGTTATGAATTCTGGAAACTATGAAAAGTAGAAGAGAAATCATAGTCATATCTTAATTTAATACAATCCCTATACATTAAGTCCATATAATTTTAAACTCTAGTAATACACTCAATACCTTGATTCCATGGCATTTCTTTCTTTCAAAAATCAAAAGCCAAAGTATTTTGTGTATGTGTGTATTTATGAATGCTACATAAAGATCCAACAGAACTAACAAATAGCTACTGAATTATTGCTATCTGCCAAGTCTAATTGGTATCCTTAATTGAGGAAAATCTGATGAACAAATCATAACTCTCTTGATGAGTTAAAATTTATTATTAAGGAGATCAAACACTGAAACATGTTATTTAAAAACTAAAATATTTTATAGAAATTATTTACAATTTTATTTGAAATGTTAAATCACTTTTAAACAAAATCCTAATTATAGCAGTATTAAACACATGCCACTTGCCATTAATTCTCCTCAAAAAATATACTACTTCTCAAAGCAAATTTTTGAAGTATTCTCATTTTAGATGAGAAAATTTTAGATTATAATTTATTTAAGGTATAAAAGTGACATAACAAACCATTCCATTTTAGCATTAAGATTCTAGAAACTTCCGAGCTCATCTGGGTCTTTCCTAGTCGGAGCATCTCATGCAGTGGAAGATGCTTGATGGTACATGGTGGTTGGGGTGGAGTCCCACCAAAGGCTTCCTCTTTGTGTCTAACTAGTGATGCCAGCACCTGTGAGAAAAGCACCTGGTCTTTCCTCCAGTCTGGACTTCCATATAGTATGGTCACTACCAAGGCTGAGCTTCATAAGAGGAGAAGCAGGAAGAAGCCTACACTGATTTTTATGCCCTAGTCCTGAAAGTCATTCAGCATCACTCCTACGGCACTACAGTCATTACATTTGAGTCACAAAGGACATCTCCTAGCAAAGAACTTATAAACATGAGTCTACAAAATCTAACTCACCCTGTAAATGACTTTCTTAAAGACAAACACTGCTGTTCTGTGTCAGTGATGAATGTGGAATTCAGTTTAACCAGATACCAAATGTATTTTCTCAACAATTCTAATCTATTGTTTTAAATTTCTTAAGCATATAGTGTGAAATATGCATTAGCACTCAGACCATGCTTAGATAGTAAATGTAACAGAAATAGAAGGAAAAACAAAAGGCCTCTGAGTGACAATTCATGGTCCTGACAAAAACTCACAGGATTTCTACATGATGTTCTTCCTATTATAGGATATGTACTATAGTCATTCCTTACCCCTTCCCACCTCTCATCGGCACCTACAGAATGATGAACACCTACAGATATTACAATTAAAGTAGGGAATCTAGAAATAAAATGATACTTTATTGATAATCTCAACATGTATTTTGTGTCTACTTAGGAATGTCAAGTACAACATCCACATTGAGACTAGAATCCCCTGGGGAAGAATATGTGGTTGTCTAGGTAAGTCCTTGAATGGAGAGTGACTTCATAAATTTTGACTGTTCATCTGATCCCCAGCCTTGGGGACTCAAAGCCATGACTTGTTATCAGGCCAAGAAGGGATCCATTTTTAAAGTATAGATTCCCTTTAGCCAAGTCTCAGAGCACTTTTCAGCCTTTTCTCGGTCCCATGATCCAGCCACCTCTGTTAATTTGTGAGGAGAAGTGCAGGGTAATGGGCCAAGCACCCAGATCCCTGGGAATGAGCCTCAATGTTGTTGACAACGCAGAGTAATTAGATACGGGCATGCAGTCAAAGCCAATTAACATGGACAGCTATGCAACCTAGGAAGAGTGACAAAATTAGCAACAACATAATGTGGGATTGAATGATGTGGCACAGAAACTGCCATCTATGTTTGTGGGAAAGACTGGCTGTGAGTTTCAAAATATTCAATTTTATATAGAGGCAGGAAGTAGGCCTATCAATGACTTTGTGTGAGTATAGTGAGTAAGTAAGCACAAGTATAAATATGCATATGTAACATCAATACCTTTTGGATGGATGGATTTAGAATTAAGGCTGTTTAGCTGATTTGCTATTTCCAGTTCTTTGAGGATTAGTTCATTTATAACACAAAAGCTTTCCACCATGTTGAATGAAAAGAACAAAATGGAGAATATTAGTAAAGTTCGTCATTTTGGAAATATTGGAAGAATTGATTGATTAAATTTGGGAAACAAATGAAAATTAAGATCAATTTGAATCAAGAAGTATAAAAGATTTTCTTAAAATTAACGTTTGCAAGCCCAGATGGTTCCAACGAGCTTCAGTGAAATATGTATTACACTTTAAGAAGTTTTAACATTATTGAGTATGGTTTCACTTAATAGAAAATTACATCACTTAATTCATGCATTGAGTTCCCAGAATCTAGATCATTTTTCATCTCCGCTTTTTCTTGAATGTACCTGATATAATGAATTGCCAACCCGAGTTCTTGCTCAAATCTCCTCTTGGTACATAGAATTTGGAAGGATTTACAGCATTGTGAGGTTCCTGAGATGGTAGAGGAGATGTTGTTAAGGACTGTTAAAGGTTAAAAAGTGTTTCTTGTTTTAGGCCACTTTTAAGACTCTTATATGTCACCAAATAAATCCCATTCCAAGTCCGGCTCCAGTGGTTTCCCTAGTAAGTAATAAATGTCTCAGTTATTTTTTTCCAAAAACATGCACATTTAAAGGGTATATCTAGTCCAATATGGCCATTCTTTGGTTCTTTTGAAAGGCAGACAGTAGGTGCATTTTCTTTTTTACATTTTTTCAAACATTTATCTTAATGTCTATAAAAGATATGTCTTTTTTCAAGGAAATAAAAAAATGAGCCAAGGAGTTAACATCAATGGATCTTTCACTTTTAACTGTAGGAGCAAATTATAATTTGCTTGGTGATGTATTAAGATTATTTTTCTTTTAAAAATTTTTTAGACTTATTTTAGAAGAGGATATGTTCTATCTGATAATTATTGGGTTTCACCCACGAATCACCATGGTTTTCTTAGACTTTAACTTAGCATAGGATTTTTTTAAGTCATGAAAAAGCACTAAAGGCCGGTATCTTGGAAAGTGTTCTGCCACACAGCAGGTACAGATCATAGAGATTCCGCTCCTCATGGAAGAAAATTAATCGACCATCTTAATGACCCTCTGATTTTTCCTGTTGCGCAAACAGCTGACTCAATCCCCGACAGCTATAATTAAGCAAAGCAATCTGTCAGGGACAGTAGCTTTTCCTGTGAATTTGGTAAACTCCCTTATTGGCTTTTACTATTACACTCTGTGGCTGACCCAACGCTGTAAGCTTGATGCCAAAGCCAAGTGCCAGGGAATAAAATTTTGAATAAGCAGCTTGTGGAATGAAGCTTAAGCTTCAGTGGGCTATTTTCAGTTCTGAAACTAGCATTCACGGGGAAAATAAAATGGTAAAATTCTATTGTGTTTGGAAAAAAAAAGAGAGAGTGAGAGAAAACCCAAGGATGCGAGCATTATGTTATCTACACACAATGGATATGTTAGAATCTATTCTTCTAATGTTAGGGACAGAAGACTCAAGCCCTTTATTTCCTTGAAAACTATCATCAGATGAAGCAATTTCTCGCAGGTGTCCTCTCAGCTTTCTTGTATAATAGATTACCACCTTTACTTGTCGTCCATTTTAGTGACGTAGGCCCTCCAGGTTTGCGAGCCAATCATATGAAAGGTAGAAACGGTTCAACCCAGAGATAAGGACAGTTTTTATACGTAGATGTTACATATAACAAAACACTACATGGCATAGTTACTATGTAACGTTTGTGTTTTGTTATGGTAGGCAGATATTACTGGAAGTACAGGAAGTTAGAGCTCTCTAGGACGACATCTAAGAATTCGCACATTGTCCATAAATTGATTGTCGGCTTTCCAACTAGAGACTTTATTACTGCCCTCTTCCTGAGATTTTCACGACTAAGAATTGTAAAGCCCACTTCTGACTACACATGGTTTTTAATAAATGACATTATTTCAATAATTGCATATGGTTTACTTGATAATTGCCATTGATATCAGACATTTTTTCTAATATATTTAATTCTCAAGGGCTTCGAAGTGTAGTATCTTTTACTCTATATCTTTTTTTCTACCACTGGATTTTGCAATCTAGTTTTTAATAACTTAAAAATATAAAAGACAATTATTGGGTATAAGAATATGTTTGATTTCCCTTGAAACACTGTAACTCATAACCAGCATCCCTATGCATTACCCTTTCTCTGAGGCAAATGGTTTTTGCCTGACTATCTATGAGAACTCAGAACCCCTTTGCTTTTCTCTCATTTTAGAAATATTTTCTTATTAAAGACCATATTATTAAGAACATTTCATTATAGAAGAAGAAAACTATTCTATAAATGAAATACATATTTCATACATTTTTAGTATCAATGGAACTAGACAGAAAAATCAATTTTAATGAACATTTTCTGAGCCTTTCTAGGTCATTTTAAACTGCACTTTGGATGTAAGAGCCAGAAAAAAGCTGGCAGACAGAAAGTGACACGTAAATTTGTATTTTATAAATAATTTTAGAAATGCTTCATACGCTCTATCTTTAATAACATAAATCTCCATAAAGCAACTTTATAATACCTGATATTCTGTCCAAGGAATAGATTTGTGTGAGTAATGAGTGGCTGATTAGTTAGTTATACCACTATGCACTTTAAAGTTTCTTAAACATTCTGCATGAAGAAAAACTTTTAGATAACTTTCTCTGAAGGAAAAATAACACAGGAAAACTTGAAACTTGTGTATACACAACACCCACCAGATTCCAAGGCTGAACACTGAAATAGCTTCCGTTGACCTTGTAACTGAAACGTCGAAAGTGAAGTCGTTGCAGAATTGAAAGGCAGGAGTTAGCCCAAGAGCTTCAGTTGCTTTCCTGTATCTGTGGATCTTTGAGTCACATGACTTTTTTTAGTACTGGGGGATCAAACTCATGACCTTGCACTTATGAGGCAGATAGCAGCGTCACTGAGCTACATCCCCATCCCCAGATGATTCATTTTTAATCAGTCTCTTCTTGGTTTTTATTTTGCTCCAATTTGTAGCTATTGCTATTAAGCACATGAAAATGCTCATTTTAAATGTTAGTTATTGAACAATGTTGAGATTGTAACAAAAAAGTAAGGAAACAAATTTTATATATATGGGGGGGTGGTAGGGTGGGTGGGACTATGGGAAAAAATGAGAATTAAGTTGTGTCTTATACTGGTACAAATCCCCATTATGGAGTGCAAGCATGATGTGTATATTTAATGTACCAATAAAGATAATTTTTTAAAAAAATGTTAGTTATTGAAGATTTCAGAGAATGAACATGCAGACTGTGGGATCAGTTGGGAAAGACTGACATTTAGGAACTTAGAGTCAGGCCTGAGTACTTTAGGCAACTGCTCTCTGTGCAAAATTTTCCAACTCTTGCCTTACTTGAATCAATTGAAGAGTATTAGGGAAGTGAGGGGCTGTACAATATGCACTCTGCTGGACGACTCAGATTTGGACCAATTCACCCACCATTCTCCACCCAATGGAAGGAGAAAGAAAAAGGCGTGGCCTCAGAAAGTGGTTACAATGCAGTCATCCATCAACATCTATTATGCTCAACTTCTGAGTTTAACAGTATAATTTATATTTAAAGTGGAAAAACTTAGTCTCTTTGTAGCTAGGAGTAAAATAGTGAGTTTTACATTCATTTATCCATTAACAGGGAATCAAGCAAGAGCAAGAGGAGAAAATTGTTTTGTTTCGTTTTGGTTTTTTTGGTTACCTTCAGTGGAAATTACCAAATATCCCTGCCTCATGTTTTGTTTAGTTTTAGAGTGTCTTGCTTTCCCAAAAATGTATTGACATTTATTATCTTATTTAAGTCTCAATACAACAGTAAACTTGGTGACAAAGACATTGCTTTTAGTTTGCTAATAAAGGTAACTTCGTATTCAGTAACAGAGGGCTGAGTGACAACAGAGCAGCTCAGCGAGTTAATTCATGTGGCAGCTTCTTCCCCAAATGGGAAAATGCAGCGACACTGAGCCCCCGGTCATACAGGAGCACCTGACGCTCTGTGTTCTGCACTTAATGAAACACGTGTGTAATGACAAATGGAAACTTTGAAGATGGCTCAGTAAGACACAAGAGGATCTGAAGAAAATAGACTTTTACCCTCAGTCACCTGGAGACATGGAACAGTTGTTTTGTTTTGTTTTTTTAGTACAGGCAGATTGATTTAATTCCTTTCCTTGCATGTTTGTTGCATTATATGAAGATATTAATACATTTTCCCACTTTTTGCACCTATTTGTGAGGAATAATGGAACCCTAGGATGTATCTGTATGTATCTCCAGGGCACCAGTGTCCATCACAGTCCTGAGAGACACTCAGTGTCATCATCTCAAATGTAGAAATAATGAAAGGTCAAATTTCCTAAACGCCAATATCCTCTAAAGGTCAATCTCAAAAGATGGCAATGTTAAAGTCGTGACCACTGCAATCCCCCACAAAATGCAGTAAGGGTTAGAGAGGCAGACAGCCATATTCAAGAAGGAGTTTCTGCTTTTTTAGTCCTATGCAGGACAGTCGCCTCACACTGGGGAGCAGGAATGCTCAGGTAGGAGCAGAGTATTGTCTGGGCTGCGCAGGTCTCAGGCCGCTTCCAGAGGCCACTAGCGCGAGAGCCCTAGGTGACCAGGTGGGAGGATGTACCTGTGTGTGGGCAGATGATGTCCAGTGTGACAGGCCTCTGAGGGAAGCGGTATCCAGGTGAGTTGCTATGCCTCTGGAAGCTGCTTAGAAAATCAGCTGCTGCCCACGGGCACTGGAGCTTCTGGCTCGCTGGCTTTCTCCAGATATGAACTCAGCCAGGCTGGCAACATCCCAGGTCTGTGAAGGGATGTGGGATGTGCCTATGCATCCTTCTGCAAAAAAGTAACTAAATGGGGGCCGGGGAGTTAGCTCAGTGGTTCCGGTGCCTGTCTTGCAAGCGCAAGGACCCGGGATCGATCCCCGGTATTCACATACCATACTGGGCGTGGAGACTCATGCCCAGCAGCAACCAGTACCACATACCACAGTGCCGGGCATGGTGGCTCACGCCTGTAATCCCAGCACTTGGGAGGCAGAGGCAGGAGGATTGCTGTGATGTGAGTTGGAGGCTGAGCTCAGGGCCAGCCTGAACCACAAAGCGAGACCCTGTCTCAAAAAACCTAAAAAAAAAAAGTAACTAAATGTCTTTCAAATTATTTTTTGTATCCAGAATTATATTTTCTGGATTTGAATCTTGGGGACTTCAGACTTTAAGCTTTAGGTATTTTAATTTCATAGGATTTTGACATTTTGTATTATGCCATCAGGGATTGTATCTTTTTGGTATTTTGATCCAAATGTCTGATAGAGTGTGAAGTATAAAATTCTAAAGGAAGGAAGCCAAAAAAGGGTAATTTTGCAAACAAGCTACATACAGGTAGCCGCTGCTTATTTCTTTTGAGCCAATGTCAATGAACAGCATTAAGTCAGAAACACCAGGTCTAAGTAGGAGGGAGCTAGAGTGTTTATTCAATTGTTCCCTTCTCATTTCTGAAGCTGTTCATTCTCCTGCATTGCTAGTCAGCGCTGTAGGCCCAGGACACTCACCTGAGGTGAGTATGTGTATCATCACATGCAAAAAGGTACAGAAACTGAAGGCCAAAGTCAAGCCGAGTTTAGCTGCAGTGGTGAGACCAAAGAAGATACCACAATAATATCTGCTAGATGTTAATTTTTTCTTCCCCCAAAGCATTGTAAGAATTTACATACTAAAAATATTCAGGTCACATCTTGTAGGCAGCTACACTAACATCATTGGTCTTTTCTTTTTGTCTGTTTTCAGTCTGTTAAAATGGTTTCCATTTCCTTGATTCCCATTATTATGTAAAGGTTTCTTGGATAGCTGTGGGATGGGCAATACATCCCGTAATATTTTCTGGGAAGAGAAGCAAAACAAGGCATGAGAAACAGGGAAGAGAAAGTTTTATATATATGTATGTGTATATTATATATATATATATATATATATATATATATATATATATATGTGTGTGTGTGTGTGTGTGTGTGTATATGTATATATATATATATGTGTGTGTATATATATATGGGAAGATTTGTAACCAATAAGCAATGCTGGTGGATCTGTTGGAGGAGAGTCCAGCTCCACTGTTGGTAGGAGTATAGATTGGTAAAACCACTATGTGGAGATTCCTCAAAAAACTAAGACTAGAGATTCCATTGGACCCAGCTATTCCTCTTGTTAGTATCTTCCCAAAAGGATTAAAAATATTATACCACAACAGTGCATGCACACCTATGTTTATAGCGGCATATGCCGTAATAGCTAAATCTTGGAAACAGCCCAAATGCCCATCAAATGATGAATGCATAAAGATATGTTTTTTTTTTTAAATGAAATGGAGTCCTACCCAGCCATAACGAAGATAAAGAAGACATTTTTAGCCAAATGGCTGGACCTTGAGACCATATTCTCAAGTGAAATAAATGGAACACACATTGTAAATATAACATTGTTTCTCTGGTGTGAGAAATTGAAAGTGTAAATGAAGAGCAAAATTGATAATAGATATTGTGAAATATCAATAAAATATTCAAAGAGTAAAGGAGGTTAGGGAAGATGGGAGAAAGGAAAGAAAAAAAAAAAGAAACATGAGAAAAGAAGGAACAAATGGAAACAAAGCTTTAGTAAATAAGGAAGAGTAGAGGGAATGGAGAGAGGGAAGGGGGAGGGGAAGAAATAAGAGCCAATATATATTACCAGTACAAATTCCTTACCGTGAATGTGATCTTTAAGTGTGTACCAATAAAGTTCATTAATTTAAAAAGTACCGATAAACTTAATTTTGAAGATTTAAAGTAGAGATGAACAATAGCATGTTTGTGTATTTTAAGATAATCCAGCACAGTGAGATAATTTATTAATTTATGATGTGTGGAGTGCAGAGGGGAGTCTGTGGGAAAGTTCCCGGGATAAACTGAGATGGTGAGGTCTAGTGCACCACAAAGGTCTTGTCCTAATCTGGGAGCAAAGACAATTCATCTTCAGGAACAGGAGAAAATTTCCCAGTCAACTCTGCTTAGTGTTTCACTTTTCTTTTGGCAAAGGTCTCTAGGAAGAAATTTCCATCTTTGTGACCTTGCATTGTGAAGTGTTGATTTGCCTGTGTTAATTTCCAGGGCAATAACCCAGTACCTCTCTGGGTGGGTCATGAAGTCTGACCGTGGCAGCTGCTCGTGGTTCGCCATTCTTTTCTTCATCATACTGTTCTCTCACTCTGGCTTCAAGCTTTCATGAACAAAATAGCTTTGATCTACTACCCTTTCTATCCGAGTGCTTCTTCCTTGAAGAGAGCACACCACGGACTCAGGGCCCTGCAACCATCGACCAAATTAAACACTTCCTTTAAGTGTTGGGTGTTGGGTATTTGATCCAGCAATAGAAACATTAACTAAAACTACCAAAGTTATTCAAGTTATATATTTCTTAAGAAAGTTTTTTTTTTTTTCTCTTTTAGGAAGTTGTCCATTTCATCTGAGATCTTCAATGTGTTGATATAAAGTTATTAATACCATTATAATTATTATCACTATAACATCTTAATATCTCAGGATAGCTTGTGAGCCTCATATCTCTTTCCTAATATTGTTAATTTTTGTTTCTTTATAGTGTATATACATATTTATCAGTTCATACATGTTTTCAGAGAACTCTTCTTTTAAATTTCATCAATTTCTGTTTACTACTTACGTTTTATCACTCCTTCTAGTATCTTTTGAATTAATGTTGTGGTTTTTTGTTATTTTGTTTTGTTTCTTTGCTTATTTTTGTTTAATTTGCTTTTCTGCATCCAGTTTTTTGGGGTGAAATTTGAGGTCAGTGAATGTAGGACTTGCTGAATTCTAATGCAGACATTGAGAACTCTGTATATGTATGTGAGAGATATCACCTTCCACAGAGGAGGCCAAAGAGCAACTCAGTGTCTGGCTCAGGCTTTTATCACTTAAAGGTTTGGCCTTGGCATTAGCTCAACTCTGGTCCTACATTCATTTCTCCAGTGAAATATGTTCTGTTAAATGAAACCAGAACATGCTGGAAATAGGAGAATTTTCTTATTCATATATTAAAGTAGTAAAATAGTACAAGAGCAATTTGAGAATATAATATAATTACCACTCTAGCAAAATAATACCTTTATGTTGCCACACGGATTATAGCAAGGAGGGTCTGGCTC
>PVIR01043490.1:0-11771 GCA_004026965.1 Petromus typicus
TGAAATCACCATTTTTAAAAGTTCATTTCTTTGTCAGTCACTTAAGTGCCAACCACTGTTAGACAAAGATCCCTAGAGTCAAAAGTTTCAAATTAGAAAAATGAGAGAGAAAACAAACATGTACACCCAATTCCTACTGGTGTGATGGAAAGAGCAGGGCAGGAGGGGGGCAGGGCCTGGGCTGCCACAGACCCAGTTTTCTAGGCCCCTGGGCAGGCAGGCTAGGGAGGGAATCCAAGTAGTGGAACCAGAATGTGTAAAACCTAGTATTTGGGCCCAGTGGGCAGTAAGGGCTCAGCAAGGTCACGTCACAGTGTGCCCTCACTCCACTGGCTGATGAGGGGAGAACCGCTTGGAGGGCAGAAGCTGGCGAGTAAGATGGCTGGCCGGCTGCTTGAGGAGGTACAGGGGACAGAAAGGGCTGTCTGTGGGAGAACCCTGAGAGAGACTCTAAGAAGTCGGCAACGATGGTGTTCTGTCCCAGACCCTCGTTCAGTCTTCAACAGTCCAGGAGGTATGACTATCGCCTATGGGCAAGCTGAAGCACGCAGGTCAAGCAGCATGCCTGAAATTACACAGCTTAGGTGATGATGCTGAGATCCAAACACAGGCTGTCAGCTTTAGTTTGAGGACTACTCTGCCACTGAGGCAGATTTGACCTTGTTGGATCAGGTCAATATATCAACAAAACCCCATTTGGGGTCAGGAGGTAGATTCCTGGGCTCTCTCTAAAGCAAATAAAGCAAAGCAGGTGAACAGCTGGGGCAGAAAGCTCTGAAACAGCCTAGGAAGTGGCACCTCACATGGAAGTACACTAGAGATGGGTCTCACCACTATCACGTCAGTGACTGATGCTAGTAGCCCAAGAGCCCAGAGATCATGCCCTCTGTCCTGAACGTACCTCCCAGCTGTGGAAGCTGGCAGCTGACCCACAGCTGGCCTGAGGTGCACTGACTCAGGCTTCAGCCAAGGGTCCCAGACTGACGCAGCTGGAAGAGATTGTGATGTCCCTCGGTTCATGATTTCTAAACTGTAATATGTGATTCAGGAGGTACTTTGGAGCTCCCAAGCCCCCTGCCCTGCATTTTGTAAATGAGGACTCGCTATATGATCTTATTTGATATAAAAGAGTCTCTTCCATTACTAAAGAGATCCAAATAACACTAACCTAACCTTAACCTCACTGGTTCAATTGCTGAGTCACTTCTGGACCCTTGTGCTAAGGGTCACACTCTGTGCCTGGTTCCACAGCTCATCCCTAAAACAAGGCCTCTTTAGAGCGCCACTCCCTCTTCCTAATAACACACCTATGAACATTACTACACTTGTGAACCCCGTGGCTCTGTTCACCTGTGGGCTAAGCCAAGGACTCTACTGGGTATGGCCACAGCACCAATGCTGCCTCCCCTTTTGCGGCTGGAATCAGATGGGCTTGGTTTGTTTATATTCATGCCACAGCAGCTCCAATGCACAAGGGCTGTGGATGTCCTGGTTAAGGGGGACAACAATGAGGTCCAGAGAAGCCAAGTAACTAAAGTTGGTAAAAGCTAAATGCAGTGACAGCAGAGCCAGCACCTATTCTCCATAAGCCACCACTATGTCCCCACAACCAGTGTCTAGTCTTCTGCCTCCCACAGAGGGCTTAAAAGTGGAAACACCTCCGAGTCTTAAAGGCAAGATTGAGGCTGTCCATTAGGGTTTTCCATTTCTTGGTTGCTCTCTTGAGATAAGGGGTTGAGGAAAAGAGAGGAAGTATATGGCTGGGCCTTATCTGCTGGTATTTACAGATGGGAGAGGAGGAGATGGTGGGTCAATCTTTGCCTGCTCAGGATGCAGTGGCACTCTGGGGATGAGATATGTGGGTTCAGGATTCAGGAAAGATGTTTGGACAGGAAATGAGAAAGCCTTGCATTGTCTTCTTGTGAACCAACCAAAAATCTCTCAGGAGAAAAGCCAGTAAGCTCAGCCAACAGCATGAAGCACATCAGCTCTGTCAAGGTTCTTGCACCTTCACTGTACTCTGACAGATTCCTAAGACATGCAGGAACTAGTCCAGAGAGAGGAACTCTTGGGGCAGTTCAGGGACCCATGGCAGTGAGGAAGTTGAAGGCTCAGTAACCCAAACTTGCACAGTAGGCCACAACCACACATCCCCTGGACCTGGCACATGCAGCTGGTTCTCCCAGCGCAGCATGTGCCCAACACAGATGGATCCTGACTAGATGCAGACAAAGGTCACCTGTGTCTATATTCACGGAAGACCCTATGCTGATTTCTGGAGTCCATATATATATATATATATTACAAAAGTTCTCAAGTTACTTGGAGAATAAAATACTTACTGAGTTGATCGAGGGCTGAGGGCGGCATAATTACTGTGGAAATAATATTTGAGAAATATTAAAAAAATAACAATGAAAAAGACAGACCAAGGGTAAGGGGCAGTTTCTTTTATAGTCGAAGGAAGTGTTATATAAATTTCTGGGGTAGGCAGAATTTCAAAATGATTTTTCCTACTGTATCTTACTTATGACTTATTCTGGGAAACTGAATCTCTTCTCATCATAAATCTAATCATAATTACCACTCTACTCGCACCACCCAAGCCCACTGAGTGAGTTTGAGACACGTGACGTTTTTACTGTAAGGATAGCTTCTGGTGCTCACATGCAAAGTATGGGCTCGGGGAGGCTATAAGCTACATAGACTCAGGGCAGGAAAGGTTACTATTCAAAATAAAAACAAGCACATACTCTTCCCTCCTTTCTCCACATCTGACCTGTCATTAGGCCCTGCTAGCATGGACACTGAGAAGCAGCGGTACTGCGTGGAGAAGCGGTTCTGGAAGACCCGGGGAATCGGGTGATCGAACATGTTGAATGAGAACTAAAAGAAGGAAAAGAGATACTAGCATTAGAACAGAACAAAAGCACATTTCTTTATTTTTTTTGCAACAGAGTCTTGCTATGTTGCCTAGGCTAGTTTCAAATAGGTGCCACTGCACCTGTCACAAAGTCACATTTCTTCAAGCTAAAAGCCAAAACATGTCCAGGTTATCAATATTGCTAAATGTGGTTGAAGAACGCTATCTTCAACAGTAGTGGACTTCAAATCCTTTCTGCCTCACCCAGTTTCATCTGTCAGATATAATTCCACCATCTTTAGACTAAACTCTAAAGCTGGCCACACCAAAGCAACCTTACTCCTTTCAGGCCTGATCCAAATCTTGGGATCAAGGCTGACCTCCTTCATATACATCAGAGACTTGTTGTTGACTGTCCCATAGTCTCCTAATCTGTCATATTCTTACCTAAACTAATTCTTCCATTTGTAACCCTTTTCCTATTATCATTAATTTAAAAGACCCATATTCATTGAGAATTATCTTTATTGAATATGTTCTATCTGCCAGGCTCTGACATTAGGACAATATAATTTTAGTGGTACCTGTTCATTAACATAGCAGATACCACCTCTGCCCTGGTGGATCTGATGTAACAAAGATATACGCAAAAGAAAACAGAGGTCAGATAATTTTAGGACAAGAAGTAAGGAAAAGGGGACACAGAGATCTCTGGAATAACACTTTAACAGGTGGTTAACAAGTGGACTACCTGCAGGGAAACCTACATGCCATTAGAGGGAGCAGGAAGAAAATAGGAAGAGGCACTCTAGATTACACTCCTTCCCCTGGCTTTCAGTTACTCTCCTTTCCTTTTCCAGGAAGCCTCTTTTGCTCTGCTCTGGGTCTATGCAAGTGCTTCTCTAGCACACTCTCACAGCATGCAGCAGGTATGAAAGTTGTGCTGCACTACAGTGCTTTCTCACCACACGGAAGGTCGAGTCATATAGGAGGGTAAGATCTTGGCTTTTAACTTGTGGACTGAGATCATGCATGGCAAGATGTTACAGGTCAACTTGGAGCTTTTCAAAGTATTTCAAGTAATATGACATTTGAGAAGAGAATATAAAAGCTCATAGCAGGGTATATAGTTTCAAAAGAATTAAAGATGAAAATATTGCTGCTCAGAAGAGCATTATCATCATAGCAAAAAGCAGAAGCAATTGATATCTGAATAAACAAAATGTGTTATATACACATAACAAACATTCTTATAAAGTAAGGAAATTCTGTCACATGGATGAGCCTTAAGGACATTATGCTAAGTGAAATATAACAATCACAAAATTACTTATACCTAATAATAATAATTTTTAAAAAAGTGTATGTACATAGGGGGTTGGAGGTGGCAGAGTAGGTAGGGAAATGAGTAAAAATGAGAATTAACTCATGTTATATACTGGTACAAATTCCCAATGTGGAGTGGGACCCTGATGTGTATATAAAATGTACCAATAAAGAATTCAATTTAAAAAAGTATCTACAGTAATTAAATTCATAGACATGGAAAGTATAATGGTGTTCACCAGGGTTTTTGAAGAGGAACAAATGTTGGGGAAAGTACCTAGTAATAAATTTATACTCTTAATTACAAAATTCGCAAGCTGGATCAGGTATTTCTTTAAAATGCAGACATATGATGTGCCCGCTTAAAATCTTAAAACAGTTCTTCACCACTTAGAACTCTAGCACAGCAGTTTTCAATTATTTTGTTTCTCTTCCTTTAAGTGCTAGAAATGTCCCACTCAATCTTGCATAGAAGTACAACAAATTAAATACCTTCTGGGTGACTAAAGCCAGAGGAATGGGAGGCTCACCAAAAATCCTCTCAAGGGGTCAGGGATTTAGCTCAGCAGTTCTGGGACCTGCCTTGCAAGAAAGCGCAAGGGCCTGATTCGATCCCGGTAACCACATACAACAAAGCCAGGCGTGGCGACTCATGCCCACCAGCAATCAGTACCACACACCAGAGTGCCAGGCACGGTAGCTCACGCCTGTAATGCCAGCACTTGGGAGGCAGAGGCAGGAGCACTGCTGAGTTCAAGGCTGAGTTCAGGACCAGCATGAACTACAAAGAGAGACCCTGTCTCGAAAAACTAAAAAAAAAAAAAAAAAAAATCCTGTCAACTACATCACCCCACCTAAGCCTTTTCTTCTCTTCCAAACATTAAAGAGGGAAAACATACACAAAATGTGTAACACCTATAACAAGCTACCTTCAGTTCATTTGCTCATGAACCTGACCTGTCCCAACTTGCTGACTTCTGTTCCCATTTCTTTCTTTCTTTTATTGTAGTTCCATAGTCTTGGCTTCCAATGCTCACTCCTCACTTTTGTGACTGGACTAAGCTGTGCAAACTTTAGTTTTCTCCAGTGTAAGTCAATAATCATCCTTACCTCCAAAGGGATAGTAGAGATTGAAGGGGATAAAATGTGTGCTGAGAGACGACAGGTACGACAGAAAAAAGCGCCAGAAAATATTAGCTATGATCATCACTCATGAACACAACACAACTGTGTATATCCGAGGATGAATCCAGATGCAGAGCTTACTGAACTGGGGCAAACAGCGGGACGGGGATTCTCTCGGCAGATTCTCCCTAGGGAGCGGCCAATTCTGCTCCCCACCCCAACCCCACCAACTTTCTGGTTAACTTTAGGTACATGGAAACCTGTTGCGTGTCGAGAACTTTCGAGATCTACTGAGTGGACACCAACGTACGATCTTTCCTGCCTACCCACAAGGAACTCAAGGCCACCTAAGACAGAATGCAAATCATGTTCCACACAAGCGGGGACAAACAGTAGCGGCTCTTGGTCAACCATCACCATCAGGCCCAAACCCCAAGCTACCAGGACTGGCAGGCGGGCCGGACTCAGGCCCGGGTGACTCGGCATCTGTTCCGCCGTCGCGTCCCGCCTCACTGGACCCTGGTTTAAGCCCTAACCTCAGTCCCAGCTCCCAACCGCAGCCCAGCCGCGCTTACCATTATGGACACTGCTTCAAAGACGCCGCTTCTCTCAGGAACCTTAAGATAGGAACCCTGGGGGAGCTCTTTCTGTAGCCACTACACCCGCCTCAGAAACCCAGACCCTCTAGAACCTCACCGGAAGTACCCGACCTAAAACCAACGGCGGGGGGAACAAAGGCCGTTGGCTGTAAAGGGAAAAAGCTGGACGACGACTTAGGACCTAAAAATTATGTAATGTAAACATAAAATATGCTTTAATAACTTACTACCTTGTATAGAGGTAGTTTTAAAGTTACTTTAAATTATTTTTCGAACATGCTCCCAACTTGGTAGGGGCCATTTCCCTTAGAGACTACATTACCCAGAATGCATATAAAACTTTCCGGCCTTCGGCTTCTCCAAGTTGAACTCGGCGGAAGTAAACTACGCACTCATCTTCCAATAAAACCAAAAGCTTATTGAAAATTTAAATGCTGCCCTTAATTAACGTGAAACTAAATTTAACTTATTTCACGGCATATACTTTCCCATGAGTGCCCAGTGTGAAGTAGTAGGCTTTTCTTCCCAAAGTAAAGATGTCCGCCCAAGCATGGGTGTTTCTGGGTAAGAGTTAGCTTTGAAGGAAGCAGGCTTGTTTTGGTCCACCCCCGGAGATACAGTAATGAATAGTTGGGATTTTTCCAGCCGTGAATGGTGGAGCGCTATTGCCCACCCTCAACATGGCCCAATCAGAAAAGAGGAAAGGGTGGGAACTTACACACTATTGGTCAATACCCTGGACCAATCATAAGAGCCAGGATTTGGCGGGAGTCTTGACTCCAGCCCAGTTCTTGGAGTGTGAGTACAAGTATTGGGTGTCCAGCCTCCGAGGCTATGTTCGTGTCCGATTTTCGTAAGGAGTTCTACGAGCTGGTCCAGAGCCAGGTAACTTTCCGCACAGGACCCTTGCCGAAGCTTTGTCTGTGGGGGGGGGGAAGAGGAGGAGTGGCCAAAGTGGGCCTGGAGATTGGGGAGCAAGTAGGGTTTAGGTCGCTGCGCTAAACCCGCCCACTTTCTGCCCCCCACCCCCCACAGAGAGTCCTTCTCTTCGTGGCTTCGGACGTGGACGCTCTGTGTGCCTGCAAAATCCTTCAGGTGAGCTCTGAGGACCTAGGAGAGTGGGCCAGGGTGAGAGGTGAGAGAACAGTTGGGCTTAAGCAGAGGTAGTCGTTCGTGTAAGGTGGGCTTGGGATGAGAGGTGAGGAGCAGGTGAGAGGGAGCGGTCTGAGGTCACCTTCCTGTCTGGTCAGTTTTGGAGGTTAGAGATAGGGAAGAGATTAAGTATTTCACAAGAAGCCAGCCCCCTCCCCAAATGGTTTCATTTGGGAGGACTTTGGACCCTTTTCAAATGTGGGAGTTGAGAGGAATTTTTAACAACTGAGAGTATAGTGCTGTCAGCGTGTAAGCTGGAAATGGAAGAGTCCCTATCTACTGGGAAAGGTCATTAATTTGGTTTTGAATGTGGTGCAGTTTTACACTAAGTTGAGATCAGGAACTTTTCAGAACATTTGAAATTAACATCAACTTCGGCAGTTTTCACAAATTCAGCAAAATTGTCAGAATTGTACACTGAGCGTACATATCTCTACATCCTACCTTCTCCCATTAGTATTTGGTAACCTTATCTTGTCACATTACCCCCTACTGTACACCTCAGTGTTTTTTTGAGACAGAGTCTCACTTTTATACTTTAGGCTGGCCCTGAGCTCAGCCTCGAGCTCACAGCAATCCTCCTGCCTCTGCCTCCCAAGCACTGGGATTACAGGCGTGAGCCACCATGCCTGGCTCTGTGGTATGTGGATCTGATTGCTGGTGGGCATGAGTCTCCAAGCCCAGGCATTGTTTTATGTAGTTACTGGGGATCTAACTCTGGCCCTTGCATTTGCAAGGTAGGCGCTGGAACCACTGAGCTAAATCCCTGGCCCCTCTTTTTTTTTTTTCTTGTGTATTTCAAAATAAATTATGGGCGTACTAAAGAAGATCAGCTCCAAAATACTCTGTTTCCAGGCCCTGTTTCAGTGTGATCACGTGCAATACACGCTGGTTCCAGTTTCTGGGTGGCAAGAACTTGAAACTGCCTATCTTGAACATAAAGAACAGGTATGAGAGATACATTTTAGAATAATTAATCTATTTTTTCCTGAATTACAGTTGCTTGATACTCAACATTCTTCTACTTCCAATAGCTTGATTAATTAGCTTCTTTAGGCAACATGAAAGACAAACACGCTGTGTACACTGATGACCAACCTTCAAGTAAAGGAGACAGAATTGACAAAAAAAATAAATATGTTGAATGTGGACAAGCACTTAACTTTGAACTTTCTTTGCAGAAATTTGATTGTAAGATGCTTGGAATTTAGCAGTTTTTAATATGACTTAAAATTATTTTAGAATATATCACTTTTGTTTTATCTCTTTAAGAAAATGCACCCCAAATTTCAACTTTAAGTTTAGAAATGAATATTCTCCCCATGGAATTAAAATAGCAGAGGCTGAGACTTTTCCCACCATGCATGAGGCCAAGTGAAAAATGGGATATTATGAGCTGCATAGTGAGGGGCTAGGGCATAGAAGAAGGTCTATAGCCCCTGGCCACTTCCAAAACTGTGTTGGCAAAGATAAATTCTCCTTTAAAGTTTTGATCATCACTTTAGGGATTTTTGCCAGTTGGGTATTTCTAAGGCAAGTTTTGCTGTAGTGATACAGTGTGATGGAAGAGTAAATATTAAAGTGTGGGCTACCCACAATGTACTAAAGACTTAAATCTATACAACACTATTAGTGTGAGAAGGTGGCATAGTCCAGATGTACCAAGAACTGAGGAGACCCTGTTACATGTTTGAAATTGAGGTCTGCTCTTTATAAGCTTCTTGACCCTCTGTACAAGACTTGGATTTGCTGAACTTCAGCATGCTCATCAGAAAGTGAGAAAAGCAAGAGCCTACTTCTCACTGTCACCTTGGAAAAGAAATCCCTACAGAGGATGTTAAAACACTTAGCAAGAGCCAGCCGTGGCTATTTTTCAAGACTCATGCTAAGCCATCTGGGGCTTGCTATGCATCAGGGGCTTTACTGTGTTTCTGCAGAGACTCAGGCTGAGGGTGGTAAAGGCGAAGAGGCCCTCCTCACTACAGTTATTTTACAGTGTTTCCCTTCTTTTTTCAGTTCCGCTATTTTATTCTTATAAACTGTGGAGCTAATGTAGATCTACTGGATATCCTTCAACCTGATGAAGATGCTGTATTCTTCGTGTGTGATACCCATAGGCCAGTCAATGTTGTGAATGTGTACAATGACACCCAGGTACATAGGTCTTTGGGGCTTCCCCTCTTGTGTGCGATCCCCTCAACCTGTCTGTGCCTTTTTATGCCATGTATAATGTTGCACCTGGTATTCTTGGCAAAGCATGTGCCCTGACCAGAAGAACCTGGTCATGTCCATCTCTGGTGATAGACAGCTCCTGGATTTGCATTGACTGTAGTTAGGGAATATGACCCAAAATAACAGGGACCAGAACTTTATGGTCTAAAATGATTCTACTGCACTAATTCTTTGAGACCCTGGACATCAAACACATAACCTAGCTCTGAGCAAGCCAGCTGAGCTGTCTTTGACTTGAACTTTTCTACCAACAAAAGTGTGAAACCCACACATTCTCATAAGAAGATTCTGTCTAAGAGAAGTCAGCCTGGAATTGGTTTTAGAGATAGGAGCTGCATTGATTTAGGGGTCTGTGTCTGTCTTATTCCAATTTTTAGTATTGTAAGCAAGCAAACACCTGAGACCAAATGCCTTATGAAGAAAAGTTAATCGCATGTGGCACATGCCTTAATCCTCTCACTTGGGAAGTTGAGACAGAAGGATTATGAGTTTGAGGCAAGTCTGAGCTACATAGTAAGTTCAAAGTCATAATGGACTATAGAGAGAGACCCCAGATTTATTTAGCTTTATTTAAGAACATGATGCCCTTAGCTGCCTGGCATGGCTGCAATGAGGGCTTCATGAGGAGTCATATCACGTGAGACAGAGTGAGGGAGAGATACTACATACTGACTATAGAGAGAGACCCCAGATTTATTTAGCTTTATTTAAGAACATGATGCCCTTAGCTGCCTGGCATGGCTGCAATGAGGGCTTCATGAGGAGTCATATCACGTGAGACAGAGTGAGGGAGAGATACTACATACTGAGATGGGGACAAGAGAGTAAGAACAACCCATGTTTGCAGGAAGGAACCACTCCTAGGAGACCTAACCTCCTGAGAGACAATGTTAAATCTATTTGGTTTTTTTTGTTTTTGTGTTTTTTGAGACAGGGTCTCGCTTTGTAGTTCAGGCTGGCCCTGTGCTCAGCCTCAAACTCACATCACAGTAATCCTCCTGCCTCTACCTCCTGAGTGCTGGGATTACAGGTGTGAGCCACCACACCCGCACTGTGGTATGTGGTGCTGATTGCTGCTGGGCGTGAGTCTCCACACCCGGTACTGTATGTGGTTGCCGGGGAATTGAACCCAGGCCCTTGCGCTTGCAAGGCAGGTGCAGGAACCACTGAGCTAAATACCCGGCCCATTCTATTTGTGAGGGTGGAGTGGCTGAAACCTAATCACCTCGAAAGCCTGCCTCTGAATGGTTCCACCACTTTAGTACCATCATGCCAAGTACCAAGCTTCCTGCATATATAGCTGTGGGAACAAACCACATCCAAACCATAGCAGTATCCTTACGTCCTCTGTAAGAGTCTAAGTTGTGAGACATTCATTTCATTAATGCGTGTAGTAAGAGGGAGCTATTTTTCCAGACTTAAGTAGGTGTAGGCGGTTTTCAAAAAATTATTTTCAGGTTTTCATAATCCTTCTGTATCATGTGGTACAGCTCCAGGGCCTCACTGAATGGTAATTAAAACAAGGAAGTACGAAAGAAGTCTGAACTCTTCTCAGACACGTGGCTGTTTATATGTACAGAAAGCTTCTGAGTCAGCTAATTAGAAATAAGATTCTACAGCAGAAAAACACACGATGAACAGTCTTTCAAAGAGAGACAAGAGACTTGATTGTCTTTTTGTTTTAAAATTTAGATCAAATTACTCATTAAACAAGATGATGACCTTGAAATTCCTGCCTATGAAGAACTCTTTAAGGATGAAGAGGAGGATGAAGAGCTTTTGGGAAATGACAGCGATGAGTCAGAGCCTTCTGAGAAGCGCACACGGTTAGAAGAGGTATGTTTGGGCCTCTCGTGGCATCCTAGAGTAACATGAGTCCTCAGAGGGTTCTGGGCCCAGGAGTAACAGTGGAGGAGGAGAGTGGGAAATGGAAGAGTTAGCAGATGTGGCTACTGACCCTGGGCTCTGCGACCCCTTGGCTTTGTGACAGATTACTGCGCTTCTCCAAGCTACAGAATCCTATCCAATGAAAAAAAACACAAGACAGGTCCACTCTATGGTTTGGTAGCAAAGAGTTTTGGGTTTTTTTTGAGACAGTCTTGCTCCATAGTTCAGGGTAGGCTCAAACTCTCAACACTCCTGCCTTAGCCTTCTAAGTGCTGAGATTATAGGTTTGTGCCACTAAGCCCAGGCAGCAAACTTTTTTTTTTGAGCTGAACCACTCAGCTTTGTGGTTCAGGCTGGCCCTGAGCTCAGCCTCCAACTCACATCACAGCAATCCTCCTGCCTCTGCCTCTTGAGTGCTAGGATTACAGGTGTGAGCCACCATGCCCGGCACTGTGGTATGTGGTACTGGTTGCTGCTGGGTGTGAGTCTGCATGCCCAGTACGGTGTGTGGTTAACCGGGGAATCGAACCCGGGCCCTTGCGCTTCCAAGACAGGCACCAGAACCACTGAGCTAACTCCCCGGCCCC
>PVIR01043491.1:0-11703 GCA_004026965.1 Petromus typicus
GGTCTATGTTAGTTGGAGGACTGATCATGAGGATTTTCAAAGCCAAAAAGAAACTGGGAATCTCTTGGTAAAGAAATGTAAAAGAAAGAATCTTTTAGTTCCAACACTGAGAACCAACCGGTATTTTCTGTATCTGAGAGAGGTGAGTGCATGGGTTAGATATCAGGTGGATTGGCACTAGTACTTTACTTATCATCCTAAGATCTAGATTACCTCTATTCTCCACTAGGTTTTTGAACTTCAAAGACTGGAGTGTTGCATGGTCTATCTCTGGAAAAATAGTAGGCTCTTTGAGATGTATTTGTACCAGAGAAGCTTTTATTACTGCACTTATCCTACATTTAGCTGGCCATACTTCAGAATTTGTTTCTGTCTCTACAAGGGGAAGGCAGCATACCTGACCTTGCTGAATATATATTACAGTCTTTAAACACGATAAATGATCGCTTCTGAGGAGGGAAACTGGACTTTCAGGCCTACTTAAAGAGGAATGAATGAAGAGAAAGCTGTTTCAATTACAGCCTAAGGCTTCTGAGTAATATGACTTACCTGCTCTCCAGTGACACCTTTCACTGGTGTATGATGAGTAGAAGACCAGGATTAAAGAGAAGGACTGAGGGGTAGGTGCCAATGTCCAGCAATTCTCTTATTTTTCCCCCATATAGTCATGAATACCTGGGGCTCCCTTGTGGAGATAACAGTGGCCAGAGGGAGAAAACAGAGTTCCCCCAGAGTTCCTCAGTCTTGCATGATGCCTTGTAAGATGTTTTTGAACTCTGGAGTCTTGTCTCAGAGGGAAGTCTGACCCCCAGCGGTCACCTTTGCTATCAGGCCACAGTTTAGGGTCCCTCCTATAGTGGTTTCTCACAAGGTGGCCTTGTTTTCCATAAAGGTAACAGGTGAGGGTAGAAGCTCTTGATCTATTTTGGAGCCTTGAGAATCAGACTTAAGGTCTAGAATTTTAAGGACTGCTGCTGAGGCTGTCACCTCCTCTCCTGATCCCTGTTTTCTCCATTTACCATCCTCCTGCTCATGATTGTAAAATTCTGAGGAGGCAATCTTTGTTTAAGTGTCAAATGAACTATCTGGGGCAACATCCATCTCCATAACTTCTTCTTATTATCTGGAGCTGAATGTGTAATAAATGTGTCTTTAAGAAAAATTGGTCCTCTCAGGTCAGAAGCTAGGGATATGTCTTACTTAGGCCTCTTGTAAATGATGTAAGAAGGTAGAGAAGTTTTCTTTTTCATCCTGTTGAGTACTTGATAAAATAATTGAAAAACTTAATTCTCATCCTTCTTAAATATTCAAGAATACACAGCTGAAGATGCCTCCTACTCTAATCTCTTCTATGGTTGGTAGGTCAGAAGGGGTCTTGTATAGGGAGTGCTTGAGTTCCAGTAGAAATCAGCAGTTCTCCTACCTATTTCTCCACTGGCCTTCTCAAACTAACAAGATGGTATTCATCTCCATATGCAGTGGCAGCTCATAATGCTGCTAGTACCTCCCGAGAAGTCAGTGTTCGATTGAAAAGTAATGTTACATCTTTCCACTTTATAGGGTTGAGTAAGTCTCCTGAAGACATCAGTGTACTTTTCGAGGTCATCTGAAAACTTTCCTAGGTCTCATTTGGTCTATTTGACGTCACTGAGAGAAGAGAACATGTGGACAGGAGCATATCCAAATTCACTATTTACCTCTTGTAAGGGATATTGTCCTGGAGGGTCTTGAACATAATTAACTATGGATGGACATGGTCCCATGCAGACTTTAACTATGCTGGCTTTACTAAAATCCTCACCTTCATCAACGGTGAGTCAGGGAAGCCTCAGACTCAGTAATAGTGGGTGAGGCTTGGATGAAGGTTACCTTAGAAACCTGACCCTCAAGTTATAAAAGCCAATGATGGGAAACTTCACTGATAGAGGCTGGAGATGTCTGGTTTCCCTGCAGCTTACATTTACATTTTGAACATAGATAAGGATTATTTCTTAATGTAAAGAGGGTCTAGACACAAGACAACTTACAGATCTGACTGTAAATTGTGAAAAAGTATGGAAATTTATACAGCCCTTTTGGCTCTAGGGGTAGATGGACCACATATAGGGGCAAAAAAATGATAAACCACTCTTTCTCCGTATATGAGGGTCAAACATTCTCCGACGTTTAAAAATACATTCCCACAAAGAATGGATACTATTTCAGAATTAGCCAGCAACAAATGTTGGCAAGGCTGTGGAGCAAAATGAACCCTTCTCCACTGTTTCTGGGAGTGTAGACTCATACAACCTCTGTGGAAATCAGTGTGGAGATTTCTCAAAAGGCTAGGAATTGGAGGTCTCATTTGACCCGGCCATCTCTCTGCTAGGTATATACACACAAGAATTAAAAGATTCATATCACAATGACATATGTGCACCCATGTTTATAGCAGCTCAGTTTGTGATTGCTACATCTTGGAAATAACCAAAATGTCCATCATTTGGAGACTGGATAAAGGAGATGTGGTTCTTGTATAGAATGGAGTATTACTCTGCCATTAAAAATGATGAGATTGAGCCATTCATACTTAAATGGATGTACCTTCAAGACATCCTCATAAGTGAAATAAATAGATCACAGATGTGTAAATATTGTATCTTTTCTCTGGTATGAGAAAATGAAGATGTAAGTGATTTGATATTGTAAAATAGAAAATATTTAAAAGGAAAGAGGGTATAGGGGTAAATAACGAGGAGAAAAGGAATGTGATAGTAATTTTAAAAAAGGAAGCAAAGCTTGATATGAATCTTTTAATTCTTTTGTGTGTATACCTATAAATGTAATAGCTCCAAAGCGGGTGGGGGGGTTGCAGAGTGGGTGGAGGAAGGGTAAAAATGAGAATCAAGTTGTGTCATATTCTGGTACAAACTCTCAATGCTGCATGTGATGATGATGTGTATTCAAAATGTACCAGTAACTATATGAAGTTTTAAAAATCCATTCCATAGGAGCAGGATGTTCTGATATTGAGTCTTGCATCTGAACAAGTCAAAGAAATTGGCGTCCCTCTTAGTTTCTGCTTAATTCTTCTGTGCTCAAGGTGTCCACAGGTGACTCACTCCAGAGTAGGTGGCTGCCAGCTGGAGGAAGCTGAAAGATAGGCCGAACTTGACTAGTGACCTTTTACCTGCATTCATCTCTTCTCCAGGTGTCAAGAAAACAAAAGCTACAATTGATTTCAGCTGTACTAGTCATGATTAAAGAAGGGAGCATGAATAGCAAAGCCAGTAATCAAGAGATATAAACCACTGCTTTCTAGTTCTTTGAAAAAGAGTGAGGAAAATAGATCTATAGGCAAATTATAGCATTTTTTAGCCTCCAAAAGAATTCACTCTAGAGACAATTGTAGTTAAATGTAATGGCTCCAAATGGATTCTGCTCTGGGCCCTAGCATGGAGAACCTCTAAGACCTTACCTACTAATTCACTGATGCAATCTACCTTAGAGGCAGGACAAGCTGCATATCATGCAAGAGGTATTTTAAAAGCACAAAGTAACTGAGATTCACAGGTTAAGCTTACACTTACTGCCTAGCAACCACAATTCACATGTTAGTAAAGGCACCATATCACTGTACACAGGAAGGAGGAGACAAGTACAGTAGAATCGCTTTTTATTGTAGCCAGCACATAAAAATACAAGTGCAAGTCACTAGCTGATTGCTATTTTCTGCCATGTAAGACAAACAATTATTGTAAACTGCTTTGACCTGACTTCCTGGAAGAAGGAGTGGTCTAACCACAACGTGCTTCTAAAGGTGACTCCCAATGAATTGGGGGAAAGATTAGGAGACATTTCTATGTAGAGAGAGATAGTAGAGAGAGATAACAAATAAAAGCCTAAGCCACCCAACCCCCCCATCATTGCTTTAGCATTTTCAAAGTTTACAATAAAGGTTTTAAAATCCACAACTTATTAATGAAGTTACTTTCCTCCCCTTCACACATAAATGATAAAAACCAGACCTAGAAGGGGAGAGAGAAGGTTGGAGTCCTAATTTAGACTAAACGTGTTGCTCACTCAAGATGACTTTCCTGTCCTTGATGTTAACAAACACTCATTTTCTATGGGCTCAACTTAAAGGTCATTAGGTGGAAAGGTTGTGGCACTGTTAGAGATCTTTCCTTTTTAAAATTTCATTTTACATCCTCTATAAGGAGAGTGTAAAAGTTGGGAGCAATTAGAAATAAGACCAGGAAAGCGGGTCTTTTCTTCTCATGCTCACAGTGAGTTATTGAAGACATTTTGCTCCTGAGTCAACAGTCTTAACCTGGAAAGCAGAGAGTGAGGAATCCCAGCAGCCAAGATTGCCTCCTCAGCAGTGGAAGATCAAAGGAGAAGGGAAACTGAGGCAGAACAGGCCCAACATTTTCTCTAGAGTATAGAGAAGGGCTGAACTGGAATGTCTCAGTAAAACCTTTCCCCATGTTGTAAGAATGGCCACCAGCCTGTCATCTTACAACTGGTGCATCAGGTCCTGTGATTTATTAATAAGCGTGTATAATCTTCAATGTGGAGATTTCATAAACATACCCACTCTACAGCATTTTCTAAATTTACACAAAGTTACCATTAAAGTTCACTAGGTAGCAATCTAACATTACTTTTTCCTAGTGCAGCAAACAAAAAAGTTGTAATAAGTCCGGCAACATCAGTAGTTAAATCTAAATGTAATATTACAAAATGAACAAAAAGCAAAACTACAAATAATATTACAAGGAATGGGGCTGGGGAGTTAGCTCAGTGGTTCCGGCGCCTGTCTTGCTAGCACAAGGACCCAGGTTCAATCCCTGGTAACCACATAACAATACTGGGCGTGGAGACTCACGCCCAGCAGCAACCAGTACCACATACCAGTGCCAGGCGTGGTGGCTCACGCCTGTAATCCCAGCACTTGGGAGGCAGAGGCAGGAGGATTGCTGTGATGTGAGTTTGAGGCTGAGCTCAGGGCCAGCCTGAACCACAAAGCAAGACCTTGTCTGAAAAAAACCTAAAAAAAAAACAAGGAATGGAGGAAAAGTTCAAAATTTTTACTCTAGTATTTGGTAAAAGATAAAGATTCCCACTTTCATCACTCTTATTCAGCATAATACTGAAGTTTCAACCAGGGCAAATAGAAGAGAAAGAAATGTATCCAAATTGGAAAGGAAAAAAATCAAATGATTTCTGTTTGCAGACAATATAATCTTGTATAGTAAAAAAACCTATGATCATATCAAAAAGTACCGGAAATTATAAGCAGATTGAGTAAAGCTGCAGGATACAAACTAGCATACAAAATCAGTAGCCTTTTAATCCACTCATGATAACAGATGAAATCAAGCAAGCAATACTATTCATTGTAGAGATATAAAAATCATGGGAATTAAACTTAAAGAATGAAGATATCTACAATAAAACACTGATTAAAAAATTGTAACACACACACACACACACACACACACACACACACACACACACACACACACACCGAACCAGAAAGATCACTAATATTTGTGGATCAAAGGAGTAGAAGAATTAAAATTGTTACACAAAATTCAGACTGTCTAAAGTGAGCTACAAATTAAATGAAATGTCTACAAGAATTCTACCAGCCATCCTCACAGTGGCAGAAATAAATGATAAAGAACTCGACTCAAAAGAAAAAAAAATCCAACTTTAAAACTGGAAAAATTATCTAAATAGACTTTTCTTAACAGAAGACATACAGATGGCCCACAAGTACCTGAAGAGGTACTCAACATTGTTAATCACCAGAGCAATGTTAAATCACCATCACATGAAATATTATCTTACTCTTGTTAGAATAGATACCATTAAAAAAAATAGTAACAGCTTCTAATGAGGATTTGGAGGAAGGGGAACCCCTGTGTACTGTTCATGGGAATTTAAATTACTATGGCAATTATGGAAAATATATAGGATTTCCTCAGAAAATTAAAGCTACCATTATTACTTAGCAATCCTACTCCTTGGGCATCGACCCAAAGAAAATGAAACCAGTAGTTTCAAGAGCTAACCTCCCATGAGCATCTATTACAGACTATTCACAATAGCTAAGGTAGCCCAGGTATTGGTCAAGAGATAAATAAATCATGAAAATATTATATATATAAAATGAGACATTGCTTATTCATAAGAATTAAATCCCGACAAGAGGACATTAAATAAAATAAGCCTGTTAATCTTGATTGTCAATGTGAATGAGTTAGGAAACTCCTGAAGAGATGGTCATATTGTGAAGCCACTGACCTTGTCCATGAATTAACCTGGTCCAGAAGTGCAGACAGAATGGGCTGCTAAGAGGTGCAGTCCAGTCATGGGAAACTGGGTCATGGAGGTTCCTGGTTGTTCCCTCCTGGCTTTTTCCATGTGCTCCTCTTCTTGGCTACCATGAGGTGAGCAGCTTCCCTCCAATGTACCTTACCCCTGATGTTCCAGCCTGGACCCAGATGACCATGGACAGAAGCCTCTGAGACTCTGAGGCAAAATGAGCTGTGCTTCTGAGTTATACATGGTGGCTATTGTGTCAGGTGCTGGAAAAGCAGACCAAATCAGGAACTGCTTATGGAAGCTCTTTTAGAGAAAAAAGTGAAACTCATTTTATAAAATATGAACAATTTTAATACTAAACTATAGAAAGACTTTAAAAGTTATAGGCTGATTTCATTCATAGGCATAGTTGCAGACATTTCTTTAAAAACTACTAATATACAGGAAAAGAACAATACATTATGAATTGATGGAGATAAACTCTAAGAATCAAAAATTAATTTAATGTTAAAGAAAAGCAGCTGGGCTGGGACTTATCTCAGTGGCAGTGCATCTGCCAGGCAAGCACAGGATCCACAGTTTGATCCCCAGTAGGGGGTTAGGGGCTGCCATTATATTTTACTTCATTAACAGAATAGATATACCATGTAATTATTTTAATAGAACAAAAAAAGCATGAGATAAAATCCAGGGCTTTTCTATTATGAAAATTATTAGAAAACTAGAAACAAGGGATTTTATCTAATAAAATAATAACTTTAGAAATTCCACCACAAACAATTCTTTTTTTGTTTGTTTTTTTAAGACAGGGTCTCACTTAGTAGTTCAGGCTGATCCTGAACTCAGAAATCCTCCTGCTTCTGCCTCCCAAGTGCTGGAATTACAAGCCTGAGCCACCAGGCCCAGCATTGTGGTATGTAGTTCTGATTGCTGGTGGGTGTGAGTCACCACACCTGACATTGTTGTATGTGGTTACCAGGGATTGAACCTGGGCCCTTGTGATTGCAAGGTAGGCGCCAGACACATTGAGCTAAATCCCCAGCCCACCAACATTAATTTGAAGCATTTTCCTAATTGCAATAATAAAACAGTAATACTTACTCTTATTGTTTCTATTAAACATTATTCTGAAAGATACATTTAGATAACAAAGATAAATTAGATAAATTAACAAAGGATGGATTAAGAGAACACTGGAAAGGAAGAAATAAGTAAACACTGTATATGTACAAGACCCCTAAAGAATCTATTACAAGTCCTCTGTCAAAATTAATAAATGGGTGGGGCAGGGATATAGCTCAGTGGTTCCGGCGCCTGTCTTGCAAGCACAAGGACCTGGGTTCGATCACAGGTAACCACATACCATACTGGGTGTGGGGTGTGGAGACTCACGCCCAGCAGCAACCAGTACCACATACCACAGTGCTGGGGGTGGTGGCTCACGCCTGTAATCTCAGCACTTGGGAGGCAGAGGCAGGAGGATTGCTGTGATGTGAGTTGGAGGCTGAGCTCAGGGCCAGCCTGAACCACAAAGTGAGACCCTGTCTAAAAAAAAAACCTTAAAAAAAATTAATAAATGGGTTCATAAGATTACTAGGTATGATCCAGTACATGACGAGATATTATATGTAAATGAGAAACAGAGTAGTGATGGTTATATGTAAAATTTTCCATATATGTATATATAAATACAGAACCCAATTGTATTAGCTTTCCCACTGCTGGCACAAAATACCTGACACCCAAAACAAGCAGGGGAAGTTTATTTTGGCTCATTGTTAGGGCTTGGGTATGGCTGGCTGGCTGTAAGGCAGAAACACCATTGGATAGGCATGGCAGAGGAGAGATGTTTAACCCTATGCTGTCCAGGAAACAGGAAGAAGAGCTTGACTGTATAACTTGGAGAGTTACCCACTTCTTCCATTGGACTTCCTAAACTATCAGAAAAATGTAAATCAAACTGCGAGGAGGTAGGAATCTATTCCCAACAGAAAGGATAAAATTTAAGAAGAAATAACTGTCAATACCAAGTGTGAAAATGGGCAAAAATTCTCAATCAGTTCTTCATTTTTCCATTATTTCTTTTTGTCTCTTCTTTCCTTTCCTGTTTGCTTCCTTTGTTCTCCTTCTCCTTTGAATATTCTCTTCCCCTTTCTCCATATCTGTGATACATTTTAGTTTTAATTTCCAATTTTGAGGGAGAAAATTGGAGAACTCTGCAGCAAAACTGTACATACACAGATAGTAAGTTAACTCCTATGCATACTTTCATGAGAAATACATATTCCAATTGTCACAGTATTATTCACAATGTTCCCAAACTGTAAACAACAGAAACTCTTCAACATAACAAAAAATAAACATAATATATTACATTCAAACAGTGGAAAATCTCTTCACAATGAGCATAACAATTTAATAACATAACTTTTAATAACATAACTATTTAATTCAGGGGCCTTTTTGGCATTACTGAATTATATTCTGCTTCTCAGTGTCACAGTTCTTATAAAGATGTGCTCTTTCTGTGAAAATCTGCCAAAATCTATGTTGAGAATGTTCTTTTTGTATGTCATAAAACAACATGGTTTACCAGAAAGTAAGAGAAATCAAAAGAAGCTAGTTGTGGTTACAGTGGAGAATAAAATGAGCATTTCCTAAAGGTCACATCTTTTTTTTTTTTTTTTTTTTTAGTTTTTTAGTTTTTTGAGACAGAGTCTCACTGTATAGTTCAGGCTGATCTGGAACTCAGCAGTCCTCCTCCCTCTGCCTCCTGAGTGCTGGCATGAGCCACTATGCCCAGCACTGCGGGATGTACTGATTGTTGGTGGGCATGAGTAACCATGCCCAGCATTGTTTGTGGTTACCAGAGATCAAATCCTGGACCTTGGGCTTGCAAGGCAGGTACCGGAACCACTGAGCTAAATCCCCAGCCCAAGGTCACATGTCTTTAAGTATATACTTATTTTGTTCTTTATCATGAGAAAAATATATTTGATATCTTTATTTTTCATATAAAAATACCAAGCCCACGATAGAGTAAACAACTTTTCTAAATGTTAAAACTTCTTTACATGATCTCTGACTCCAAAGTTTTTGTTTGTTTAGAATTCACAAATTACTTCTTAAACAATGTCTAATTTAATCTAGGTGCTGCGCTAATCATGCAAATTCAAAAAGAATGAAATATAATCCACCCTGCATAAATCTGTTTTTGTGTTCCCGATAATCCTTTGAGAAGGCAGCTTCTGAAGGCGATATAGAACCTGACAGCACTTTTCAATAATGAGTGTGGGAATCTGAACTGTAAGTCAAACGCAGCTGAAAAGGGGGAGTAGTCGACATGACTTGCTCAGTGCACTCAGAGTGAGAGAAATTTGGCATGATAAAGCTGTTGTCTCCACATAGTCTCATCAGAGTGGAAAGAAAATCCAATTTTTACCTGGTGAAAAATCTAATTTTGTTTCAGCATTCTATAGAAATTCCAAAGTTTATTGGTAACTGGACAATGGATCTTTGGTCTTGTCCATATCATTGTTACTGTGAAAATGTTAATTTTCCAAGCTGACCCAAGAATTCTATCCCAAATTCAAAGTCAGGAACTTCACCACAAAGCAACCTGCAGGCATCTCCTGTGCAAGAACAAGGTAGCCCTTCAAAGGCATCTTTTGCCTTCTTTCCTACCCTGACCCTTACTCAAGAGAAGATCCCTCCTTTCTCAACCCTTAGAAATTGACTTTTTTGGTAATGAAGCTTATAGATTCCATTCTAATTTTTTATAAGCAAAACTTCTAACTTCTTCCCTGGAAAAAGTGAAAGTTCAGGCTCACTGAAATCTTTGTCAACTTTCACTAGAACATAAATAAATGTTTCTGAGCCCACATCAAAGAAGAACACACACACACACAGACACACACACACACACACACCACGGGGTGGTGTAGAATAGTCCTGAGATATTTACAACAAAAATACTTTGGAGAAATCACAGTAATGTTTGAGACACAATTGCACTTTAAGCAGGCCTGGATGCACATATCTAGGCTCCTGCTAGGATAATAGTTTAACTTCTATGATCTCAGGCCAGTGTGGCTAAGTTGTTCCCTGGGGGAATAAGACCAACATTTGAAGTTTTCCAAAAGCTGTGTTTGGAGAAAACAGAGCCACATACTTGTGAGAAGGATGGCACTGTGAGGGTCAGGCCCTCAGAGAGGGAGGAAGAGTAGCAGGGAGGCGCTCTGTGCAGCACCCTGCCTTGGCCGTGAGCACATGCACAAAGGGTGAAGGGAGCCTTACTTCTGATGTGCTCCACCTGAGCAATGAGCTCAGTGAGAGTGCTAGAAAAATCGGGGACTGCTAAAATAATACCTGAGTTATACTGCATGCCCTTAGCCGGTTTCTTCATGTTGGTGTGGTCTGAGAAACAAGACTAGTGTGTATTTGTATTTATGCTAATATACAGGATTAATAATTATGGTAGTAACTCCAGAGATTAAACCTCATAAATATTCCAGGCACTTCATAGTCACTGTATCAATTATCACCTTGCAAGTACATCACATTATTTTCATTGAATACAGGAGATGATGTAACTTTGGAAACAAGCTTTAGAATAGTGAACAAACAGCAGACCTGGGGTTCAAATCCAAGTCTAAATAGAAAGCTATATATGTTCACCATCATTCTATATTGATTCTTTTGAATTAAGTCAATTTAGATCACCTTATTTCCTTTTTGATATCTAAATAGGATGTACTACAGACGATAGGCTCTCTAACTGACATTAGAACATTGCTTGGACAGCAGCCTGACACAATGGATGGTTAAACAATGACAGGTTCAGTACAAGGCAGCCTATGCAAACGTGAACAGCACAAATAGGAAAATGAGGCCGAAGTCCAAACACATATAAATGATTCTAACTCAGAGGTCGCGTTCTTTAGTATAAGAGGAATTATTTTTTAACAGCTTAGTAAGATGATGTAAATGGAAAACTTGCTAAAACCTATAGCGAAAATACACAAACCTGTATGGGGAAATAAGAAAGTAATTTACTGTCAGTAATGAACTTAAATTAAAAAGCTCTTGTTGGATACCTTAAACACTTTGTGGTCCCAAGTCAATTACTAGAAATGATGTTTTTTCTATGAGGACAGGAGTAACACTTTTTTTTTTTTTTGGAGACAGGTTCTCGCTTTGTGGTTCAGGCTGGCCCTGAGCTCAGCCTCCAACTCACATCACAGCAATCCTCCTGCCTCTGCCTCCCGAGTGCTGGGATTACAGGCGTGAGCCACCACGCCCAGCACTGTGGTATGTGGTACTGGTTGCTGCTGGGTGTGGGTCTCCACGCCCAGTATTGTTATGTGGTTACCGGGGAATCGAACCCGG
>PVIR01043492.1:0-11703 GCA_004026965.1 Petromus typicus
GAGGAGGTGTCTATGAGCAGTTGTTCAACACACATGCTTCCTTCCTCTTTTCCTATCAGCCAGTATGTGCACTAATATGTTTCAAAAGGAGAAATGTGCAAACTCTGCTTTTTCTATGCATGAGTCCTTAACGTGGGCCCTGGCCTTTGCCATGTGGCTGTGTTGCTGGTGGCTGCTGTCCCATGCTCACAGGTCTGCTGGTGAGCCCTGACTTTTTGGCTACATCTCCAGAGAAGCTTTCTGCTCATGCAGGGAAAGGGTACAAGTTCCTGGCTCAGCCTCCTTTCCATTTGTATGTCCAGAGATAATGACCTCACCATGTCTGACGGACTAAAATGTCACTTCCAAACCACCGTGTATTGCTGCATTGTTTGTTCTAGAATGATGGCGGTATGGCCAAACATCACCTTTGGCACTGGCTCTTCTTTTGTTCTTCACGTAGCAAGCTAGAGAACAATGGGCACCTTATTCCAGAAACAGAGGGAGGATGGACTTTGCCAGACTGCAGCTTACTGGATGCCAACATGGAATTTATGAACCCCCTTTAAGGAGTAGGTTGTGCCTTTGGGACTGAATGTGGTAAGAAAGGGGGTGTGCCTCTACTTCTCTTGTCATTTATTGCTCTGCATTAAACAAGTCTCTTCTCTTTTCTGTCCAGAAAGATTATGTTCCACTGAAGCAGGGCCATCCTCAGTAGATCTGTGTAACCACACTAGATCACATTCCTCACATGTCCTTAGCTTCTCTCTCCTGCCTCGCCAACCCCATTTCTTCCCTGCCTGCCTCTGTGTTTACTTGTTGGGATCAGATGAAAGAGGTCATTTGGATCAGATACTGAAATGAGCAAATAGGGAGAAGCCCAGAGTAGCAAGTGGCACAGGGAAGCTGTGATATCGGAGTGACATGGAACCTCAAGTAGAAGACAGAGGCGTGAGGAAGGCAGACATTCTTATCCTGCGAGGGTCCAGTGGTCCAGTCTCTAGCTGAACTCTCATCCTGTGACATGAGGGCTGCTGCCACTCTTTGGATGGCCTCTGATGCAGATCTTTATGTAGTAGTTGTTTAGGGCAGTGGAGAATCTTATAGAGCTTTCAGCAAACACTGCCTATGGCACACTGGCAATAAGGTGGGGATAAGATGAACCACGGGCTCTTTTGGTGGCCAGATGGCAATAAGACTTTTGTGTATCAGACATGGAGTTCTTTCCATCAACTCAGAGGAGATGGAAGATATTCACTGTCCAGTGTGAGGTTTCTAGAGGATTGTGTATACTGGCCATGGCTCAGAGGGAGTCCTCTGGGAACTCGAATCTCTGAATGATAGTATTGTTGCCCTTAAAAACCTCAGAGGAGCAGTCTGCAAGGAAAGAAGAGATAAAGTTGAAATGTTAAATGTTTTCAACAGAAGCCATTAGGGGAGAATTTTCTGACTCAGCACTCCATGACTTTTTTGAGGTTTTCCACAGACAACATAATGTTACCCTTTCTGTATATATATATATATTTTTTTTCTTTTAAAAGCTTATTGGTCTCCACTGGTGAAGTAGTTGTACAATCCCCAGGCCCAGGTGTTAGCAAGGGAAGCTGCTAACGGGTCAGTGACAAATCACTGTCAGTACTGGAGTAAGCTCGACTATGACCTTTTCTACCCTGGCTTCTGCTATTTTTTGAGCAGCCCTCATCCATAGCTAATCAATGGGCAGCTCCAACTCCTCCTACTCCTGTGGAACTCTGGCCTTCTACCCTATAAGACATATGTGACCCTTTCTTTGTGTGATGAATTAGGTCCTCTGAAAAATCGTATTCAAAGTCTTTGTTTCCAGTAGCTCAGAATGTGGCGGTATTTGGAGGGAGGCTCTTTATAGAACTGATCAAGTAAAAATGTGATCCCTAAAATGGACTCTAATCCAGTGTGACTGTGTCATTACAAAAAAATGCAAGCTTGGGGACAGAACCTCAGTGGAGACAATACTCTGTCCAAGATAAAGACAAGACTAGTGTGTTGCTCTACCTGCTAAGGATTGTCAAAGATCACACCGTATTTGAATGTTGAATGTAGTACTACAGCATTTCCAACAACAGAAACATTAGATCCCTGAAGGAGATCACACACCTAGAAAGAAATGTTGCCCTATGCACAGAGCGAAGGAATGTCCTCATCCCTGAAGATGGCATCACAGAGCCAGCGTCAGGACAGGCCTCGCTAAGTCCCCCTAGCTGGTGGTCATTAGGTCACATCCTTTCTGTCTGAATGCACTTCTTCACAATGGCCTATTTCTTTACCAAATTTAGCACCAGAAAAATACAGGTTTCCTTGTTTCTCTGGCTCTTCGTCCAAAGACTTCCACATCACACAAAAGGTAAGACTCTTGGTAACCTGTGTTGCTAGAGGCCCCAAAGCCATGCATGTACCATGAGAAGAAAACACACTCTGCAGATCTCAGAACAGCGAGGCTACACATTTCTGTTGTTTGAGCTACTCAGTCGATGGTACTTTGTTACAGAAGTCTTACCTAATGAGTACAACTTGGAATTCTCTGCATTTCTCTGTCTTCCTGTGTATGGTTTTCCTTTCTCTCCTTTCTCTAAACCTTTTACCATATTGGATCAGACCATCCTCTGAGCCAGATTGTTCTGGTTTTTTTCTCTCATTTATCAATTGTGCATCCTAACTCCTTTGTGTCTTTTTTTCTCATCTGTTCAATGAAATAACAACTGTAATATCTTCTATAGAATAAATGAAAGAACTATGTAAAGCACCTAGGATAATTCCTGCCTCTAGCTGGGCATGGTGGCACATACCTGTAATCCCAGTACTCTGGGTGGCTGAGGTCGGAGGATCACAAGTTTGATCCCAGCCCAAGTAATTTAGGAACTTAGCAAGACCTTGTCTCAAAAAAAAAAAAAAAAAAAAAAAAAAAAAGAATAAAGAGATGAGGATGTAGCTCACTGTAAAGCTCCTGGGTTCAAATCTTAGTACCACAACAATGATGACAACAACAACAACAGCAACAGCAACAGCAAGAACAACAAACCCTGTCTACAACAGTGGAAGTGTACAGTGCATACCAAGGGCAGAGTCTTCAAGTATCCTAGAGGTGTATTCTTGGCATGCCCTGTGGAGCTAGCACTGAGGGAACGGAGTCCAAGGCATTCTAAAAGACATTGTGCTTGGCCTTTCTACTCTGAGGAGTGTATGGTGTTACGTGGAACCAGAATCTTGGCTCAGCCAAGCAGTTCTTGGCTCTGGCACCATGTGAGACACCCCCTGAGGTGTCTGGGAAAATAGACCATTGCCTGGCCCTCCCTTTGGTCCAGCTCAATATACCTTCTAAATCCTGGGATCATTGGTGAATCCAACTCTATGCCTAGATTTCCTTATCAGTACATTAAGGCAACTTGCATCTATCTCAAAAGGTTGTGAGAATGAAATAATTTAATGCATAGTAACCAATAAATGGTGGCTTTTATTATTGAATAAGTATCTCAATATTAATAGCCAACAGACTCTGGTCCAGCCGTACAGTATGTTCGTGGATTTCCCACACACTTGAAAACTTGTAGAAATACTTTCTCCACCCTCTTTCTCATATAAAAGCTGTGGCCATGTTAGAGGGCTTTCAGCCAGTCCTCCTTTTGGGCAGCACAGACAGGTGAGCTCTTAAGTTGTCAGCTTGTGAGCTTTCCACACAAGACTTAGAGACAATGCAAAAATCAGTCGGCAACTTGGAAAGTAGTGTTTCAGAAGCCAAGTAGATAAGACCAGTCTGGATCCAATAAGAAAAGCAAAGAGGTCTTTGGGTGAACTCAGAGAAAAGGGTATTCCAGAGCATAAAGGCTTGGGATAGTAATGACCAGGAGCCTTTGCTAGGTCCTAAGCCTGCTCTAGCTGGCCATACAAGGGTTATTTTACTGAATAGTTTAGTATCAATCTGCATGTGACAGGGAAGGGATGAAGGGGATGAGGTCTCACAGATGGAAGATGGCAGAAGGAGGATTTAAGCCAGGTTACCTCTCTTCAGACCTGTTTCCTTAACTACAGAATCACATTCTGGGCACACACGTGGCACTCTGAGGCTGAATCAGCAATGGGCCACCTCAGGGCTGAATCCTTCCCTCACCAACTCCTTGTGGTGTGTCTTCGTCCAGTTTTGATCACCTTTTCCCCCACTGGTTTTTCAAGATGTCAGTGTAGGGCTGGGGAGTTAGCTCAGTGGTTCTGGTGCCTGTCTTGCAAGGGCAAGGACCTGGGTTTGATCCCCGGTAACCACATACCATACTGGGCGTGGAGACTCATGCCCAGCAGCAGCCAGTACCACATACCACAGTGCCGGGCGTGGTGGCTCACGCCTGTAATCCCAGCACTCAGGAGGCAGAGGCAGGAGAATTGCTGTGATGTGAGTTGAGTCTGAGCTCAGGGCCAGCCTGAACCACAAAGTGAGACCCTGTCTCAAAAAACCTTAAAAAAAAAAAAAGTCAATGTAGCACATAATGTGGAGTTACTTTCTTCAGTTTCCATCTTCCCCCCATTTCTTGTGCCTTTTTTTCTTTCACCTTATTCTCAAGCAAGCAGTGGATTTAAGGTCAAAGACAAAAGATCTCGGCTCAGATTTTGGCCCAGCCACATACAAGCTGTGCATTGGTAGGGAGGTTCTCAGGAGCTCTGGGCCTCAACTTCTTTATCCTTCTAAGTCAGAGAATAAGAGTTGCTTTTCAGAAGGATCTGTTCTGAGATCTCGAGGGAAGGCTGGAAAGGACTCGACACAGCAGGAAGAGCCTAATAAATGTCAACCGTGCTCATGTAGGTGGGTTTGCTCGGATGGTGACATTTGAGGCTTGTGACTGGCTCTTGGCACTGGGTCTTAGAATCTGTCTCAGAATGAAAGGGTGGCCGCTGTGCTCTGGGGACTGGGTTAGGCTGAGTTCTCAGAGCTTGGCCTCTGTCTGCCTCTAGCTGAGGTGTCTTCTTTCTCAAGAGTCTCACAGGCTCAGGCCCGCACAGCTTGTGCACTCACGTTTTGAAAAAATGCAGTGCCAATAGCTGCTAAAGCCCACGTCGCTCTCTTATCTCCCACCAGTGCCCAGGCCAGTACAGTCAATTGTTCCATTGTCTCCCCTCGTAATGTGGAGACGTTTGTGCGGGGGATCTATGATAATCATTTTGGCTAGAATTAATGTTCTTTCTGAGGTGAGAAGTGAGAGAAGAAAGCCATGTGACACAGACAAAGGGCAGGCAATTCTCCAGATTTTGGGAGAAAGGGATCAAGTTTTTGGAAGAAAGTAACTAGAAAGAGAATATTGTTCTTCCTTCTTCTTCTTTTTTCTTTTTTTCTAAAATTCATTTTCTGGGCTCACATTTCCAAGATGTTGAATTTCCAAAACTTAAACAAGAAAGTGTATTAATCTTAAATGTCTCCCATTAATCACCAAATCCAGCCCCTTGGCGAGGGAGATGACTCACTTCCACAGTTGATTTCTTGGTAATGGGGGGTCAAGACTTGCCCTTACATTTCCCCTCCTGTCGAGCTAATGGGGAAAGCTTCCCCTTAGGAAGCACCCAGCCTGCAACAATTTTTCAAGGGTAAATTGCAGACAGGAATAGCCACTGACATGAAAATATTTCTCTTAGGAAAACAAGGTGAGCGGTACAGCATCGTGATTATAAGCACGGGCCATGCCTTGGAGAGTTGTTGTGGGATTGCATTACAGGATTAAATAAAGCACATAATTCAGCATGTGACATAATAAGAAGGTCTGCAATAAATATTAAGCATTTGCTGCACCCCGTCTGTGTGCTGGACACTGTGCTGAGTGTCTTCCTTTCGCTACGGTTAGGTCTTCATTGTATTCAATGTGACAGGTGCCACCATGTCCTCTGGTTTACGGATGGGAGGGAAATCCAAGCCTAAGGCTCATTGCCATGTTTCCTCTTCTACCCCACTGACCCCTGTGGACCCTGCCAATGGAGTGCTGTGTTATCCCATGGCATTTGCCAACACAAACCCAGGCTCCTCTCCATAGACTTAGAACACTGTCCCATTAATAGGTGAGAGGAAGTTAGGTTCGGCCCCAGGCAGCTGACGAAAGGTTAAGGATTTTAAAGATGTTCTTTCTGGTCATGACGAATTTCGTCTTATGGACATCAGGTCAGCTGCTCTGCCCTGCTCTTGCTTGTCCTCACTTTTTGTTGATGCTGAGCCCAGGTAGAGTCTGGAGCACCTGACTGGGTTTCTCCTGGTGTAGCTGTACTGGATAGAGAAGACTTCTAGAACCTTAGCAGCAGGCAGTGCTGAGGAACCCTGCCAAACTGTGGGAATGCCAGGAGCAGTCCGGAGGATGGTTCACGTTACAGTGACTGAAGGAACCCTGATCTATTAAGAAAGTTGATAGGGATGTGAGCCTTGCAGTTTCTGTGGTGCACCTCTAACACTCCCCACCACGTGAGAACAATCTAGAAAACCTCCAAGGAGCTGGAGTGGCCCTATCTGGAGACTCCAGGCTTTGGTCACTCTGGAAGCCGTTCTGTCTCCCTGCACTTGCGGCAGGTGAGGCGGGAACAGACAGCGTGTCCAGGAACACCTTCATGATGTCAGGATGCCTTTCATTGCTCATTTATCACTTAACAGCTCAGATTTGTAACGTGCTACCCGCCTTCTCCCCTTCGCGGGGACAATGCGTTCTTTCAACAGCGCGAGGCTTTCTGGGAAGAGCTTTGCTGAAAGCAGAAGGTGGTGTGCAAGGCGGCCCTGGGGAGGAAGCGGGTGCAGGGCCAGGTGGGGACCAGATGCTTGGCCACAGCCGAGCTTGGGGATGAGCACATAGAGCAGCCGCTTCTGCTTCCACTTACTCATTTGCTCTGTGCTGAAAGGTGTCATATAAATGCTAAACAGAACACTGCGAGAAGAGGCCTCTCTATTTGCATTTCGCCTAATGTGAACAGATGCGGATGGGAAGGAGGCTTAGCCTGGGCTGTTCACCTGCGCCACTGGGCCCGATGTGGCGGTCATGTCAATGTCACCCTCATCAGTTCCACTCCAGTGCTGCAGCAGACATGGTACTGGGTACAAGAGGGCCACGTGATCTTCAGTGGGCTTTCAGGGTGTGTTGGAAAGGTGGGTCTAAATTCAGGACACATGTGAGGACATTTACGAGAGTGGAGGGACAGAGGAAGCACTGGAGGAAGTAGTGGAAGGGAGAGCCCCATGTGTGGGGACAGGAAGGCTTCTTAGAGGAAAAGTACCACCCTGCTTGGATGGAGTCTGGAGAAGCAGAAACAGTGAGGTGGTCAACGCCCCACCTATGTCTTCTGCAGACTGACTCCCTTCTTCCTTTTGGGTGGTAGAGACTTCCTTGTGCTTTAGGACTCGGCTTAATTGTCACCCTCCCAAGAGATCCTCCTCTATTATTCTAGGTAGCAGCCTTTCCATCACATCGTTCTCTTTCAGAGCATCCTGTTTGTTCCTCCCTCCTCTTAACACAAACAGTGACTAGATTTTGCTATTGCTGTCATCTCACTGCGTTGGAACTGCCGCACAAGCAGGAATCCCCACCATATATGTCATTCATTATTAGATTTAGAGCAGCACAATGCCAGGAGACCAAGAAGCACTCAAGGAAGACTTGTTGAATGAATGAGTGACATTTGAAGAAAGCCTCATTTAGCAAATGTATCTGTTGGTCAATTGGATCCAAGCTCTTGTATTATAGTCTAGGAAGACAATCTACACATTGCATAGATCCAGCATGGGGATGGATATCTTTCGGGAGGAAGAGTTTACATTCAAACACGCAACCGATGCAAGTGTGCCTGTCAAGTCTTCATGTTAAAAAATGGAAGAAGAAAAAGAAATGAAAATTTGTGAATAATTGTCCTGGGACTTTTTGTACACATGAGCTGCTATTATGCATAATACAACGTGGAGATTTTAGTCCTGGATTCTGTCCAAGGAGGTTTATTGCTAGATGAGAGAGAGACTCTTACTCAAACACAGCTTTGCCTAAATTGTGATCCCTCGACATCGACCCAATGGATGATGTTACAGGAAGATTTTGACATGATTTTAAGTAAAGAGGAGGAGTTCTTCTTTCATCCTCTCTTCAAGTTTTTGTCTTGGATGAGCAGCCTGGATTATTCTCCTTTAAAAAGAACTTTTTTAAAAAAAATAATGAAGACTAAAAAAGCCATGTTAGTAACACTGCAAGAGCAAAATACATTTTCAAAGATAACTATTTTTAGATATATAGCTGATTGACTTTCTATTCAAATTTGATTTCAGCAGTATATAATTTTCATTATAGAAAGAAGAGGCCCCAAATCAGAACTATTTTCAAATGTACTTAAAAGAATAAAAATGATCTCTCCACATTTGGGAAAAGACAGAAGAAAAGAAATATGTCCAGGAAATGTAGAGAGAGTGATTTCCTCTTGTGACTCTGGGCAGTTAGTATTTTGATAGCCATATTTTGTAAAACTGCAGTGACGGAACCAGAGAATCAACATGTTTTAGAAATTCCCTCCTTACTCTACCACCCAGGAAAAGTCCAATGGCAGAAAAATATACTCCAATATGGAAAATAATCTTCTGATGCAGCTATGGCATATTCTTGAAGCTGCCATACAGAAGTGTTGAAATTCTACAGATCAGGTACTTTCTGATTCACAGGATATAAAACATAAAGTGGGGGGTTTGACTGAGAAAGCATTTTGTCAGGCAAACCTAGGAGTTCCTCCTTTGTGCCAACTAAGAGCAATGACTCGTACTCCTGACTCTGATGGTTGGGCTGGGTGATGGCTGAATGGTTGGGCTCCCCAAGATACCAGCTCTCAAAAGGCCCCCATCCTTGTCACTTCCCTGTCCTCTGAGGTTGGTCCAGCTTCTCAGCTAGAGGAGAGAGGGAGCAGTTGCAGGCAGTTCAGGCTTGCCATGGGAAGGGAGGAATCCCACCTGTCTCTCTTTGCTTCCGGTGCTCTCTGATCCATGCTTGTGTTTCCTGCCTATGCTATGTGAGGAGGTTCTGGAGCACACCTTTTCCAAGAGCTAGAGTCTATATTATAAATAAGTAAGAGTTTAATTCTGTCCCCCAAAGGCCCATGGATGGAAGACTTGAGCCCCAGTTTGTGATGCTGTTGGCAGATGGTGGGACGCTTTGCAGGTGAGGCCTTCTGGAAAGACTTAGGATTGAGGGCACGTCCTTGGAAAGGATATTTGAGCTCTCTTCTCCCTTCTTCCTCTTTTTGCTTCTCAGTGACCTTGACATGAACAGGTTTGCTCCTCTAGATGCTCCATCCTCCTGCCCTGACATTCCACCTCCCTGTAGGCCCGAATGAAAATGGCAGAACATGGACTGGACCTTCTCAAACCATGAGCCAAAGTAAACTGTCTTCCTTACAAGTTGGTTTGGTATCTGAGCTGTGGAAAGCTGACTAATGTGATGCTATAATGTGAAATGCTATAAACTATAGATCAAAATGGGCACAGAGGCACCTGCCTACAATCCTAGTGCTCTATGAGGCTGAAATAGGAGGATTAGAAGTTGTAGCCCAACCTGGGTAACTTAAATACTTAGTGAGATTTGGTCTCAAATTAAAAAAAATAAATGAACCATGGATTCATTTCCCAGTACTCCAATAAACAGACAAACTAAACTATACAAAGAAAACTAGAGATATTTGCATAATGTTAGTAGAGTTGTTTACCCAAACTAATATGATTCTGGAACAGATTTTTTTTTTTTTTTTTAGTTTTCTTTCTGTACTTGTGTTATTAAAAATCAGGATTTAGGGGCTGGGGATTTAGGTCAATGGCATGGTGCCTGCCTCATAAGTGCAAGGTCTTGAGTTGAATCTCCAGTACTGGGAAAAAGAAAACAAAACAAAACTGAGATTTTTGGTTAATGAATATTAGTAGGATAACGTGTGATCACCACTGCTGTCAGAGAATGGGTGTCAGGAGCGATGGTGTCTGTGAGACCATATGACTGAAGACTCATTCCTTCCATTCATGACCTGTAGAATTTACTCTTCCTTCCCCTGGAGGGGAACACACTCCAAGGAGCTGGGTCTCTCAGTAGTGCAAGTGGAGCCATCAGCTTGGAAGCCAAGGACCACGTGCATTCTGGCCTGTTGTCCTGATGAAGGACTGAGAACTTTTCAAATTTTAGGCTTCTGGTTGGCATCAGGACAATAGGAATGATGTAAAGAGATAGACAGCAACAGGCTTAGATGTACACCATTTTTAATGTAGAAGCCTATGCCTGAAAGGAAACTGAGTAGAGAAATAAATCAGTGAAATAGCACAGATGTCCAGAAAACAGATCAATATACATATGGCTCTTGGTTTGTCCAGTGGTCATGTGTGCTAGAAATGGAGTTAGAAATAAGTCTGGAAAAGATAAACTACTGGTCATGTGTGGCTAGAAATGGAGTTAGAAATAAGTCTGAAAAAGATAAACTACTGAGTTTATGTTGATGAAAATTCTTCCTGTGAAAAAATCATTGGGTTTCTTCTTTACACCACACATAAAGTAAACATAAGAAGCAGAATGATAAAATAAGAACAAAATACAGAACTTCCATACCTTCACCTAGAATATCTTTTGTGTTAGAAAGTGAAAATCTTTTCTTTAGAGTACCAAATAAGTTCTCCTTGTAAAGATGTGGATTTGTTGGTTTCATTGTATTGAGCTTAAAACTTCTGTACAAAAGAAGACAGATTCCATATACATATACATATACATACATACATACATATATACATATATATATATGTATATATATGAAAAAAAAGCTACTTTAAAAATGACCAAGGAGAAGATAAAGGGAAATCAAACTAGGAGAGTAAGTCTAAGTGGCAAATAAACATGTTTTAGAAACTTCCTCCTAGAAATCTGGAAGTTGCAAATAAAGCCAAAGGGGCATTATTTTACATTCAACAAATGGCAAAGTTGAAAAGTTTGAGGGTATAACAGTTCCTGGAACTTTAATGTACCTTTAATGTTTTTATTTTAGTAGACAATGGCTCTTATGTCTTTTTTTTAAATTGAAATCTTTATTAGTACATTACATATACACATCACGATTGCACTCAACAATGAGAATTTGTACCAGTATATGACACAACTTAATTCTCATTTTTTCCCATTCCCTTACCTACCCTACCACCCCGCCCCCCCTTTATACATAAGCTTTGTTTCCTTTCTTTTTCATTATAATCTCACTATTTTTCCTCTCATTATTTATCCCTACACCCCATTTCCCTTTGAATAGTTTCTATTTCACCTTTAATTTATTTTAAAGAAGGAAGAAGTAAGGAAAGAAGGAAGGAGGAAAGGATGGAAAGAGGTTTTGAGCCAGACTGCAGGAGGCTGAGACCTAGTTCTAATTCTGTTCCATGTGAGCCGAAGCTAATCATGAGCTGTAATAGACCTCAATTTTCTCCACTGGAAAACCAAATAAAGAGTAATATTTTTTGTGGGGGTACTTCTGAGTGTCAAAACGAGATTTGGGGAAAGTTCTATACATGTCAAAGCTCTGTTGAGATGCCTATTAGAATAAAATTGGGTTGCTGAATTGATAAACCCTCAGATTTCTCTAACTCTAAGAGAATATGGTTAGTGCAGGAACGTAGAAGAATCAACTTGGTAAGGTCTATGAAGTTCTTAGCTCAGGAGTTGGCACCTAGCTCCTGGTGGATGCCTGAGGTGT
>PVIR01043493.1:0-11527 GCA_004026965.1 Petromus typicus
ACCCTACCGCCCCCCTATATACATAACATTTATTTCCTTTCTTTTTTGTTACAATCTCATTATTTTTCCCCCTTCACCCTGTTTTACATTGAGCATTTTTTATTCCACAATATATAACGTACAGTTCTAGGACTCATTTACATCTTTGTTTTCTCATACCAGAGAAAAGATACGATATGTACCTATCTGTGACCTATTTATTTCACTTATGAGGATATCCTCAAGGTATGTCCATTTAAGTAGAAATGATTCAAACTTATCATTTTTTATGGCAGAGTAATACTCCATCTTGTAGAAGAACCATAGCTTTTTTATCCAGTCTCCAGTTGATGGACACTTGGGTTGTTTCCAAGATGTAGCAATTACAAACTGAGCTCCTATAAACATGGGTGCACATATGTCATTGTGATATTAGTCTTTTACTTCTTTTGTGTATATACCTAGCAGGGCAATGTCCAGGTCAAATGGGACCTCCAATCCTAGCTTTTTGAGAAATCTCCAAACTGATCTTCACAGGGGTTGTACGAGTCTACATTCCCACCAACAGTGGAGAAGGGTTCCTTCTTTTCCGCAGCCTTGCCAACATTTGCTGTTGGCTGAATCTGAAATGGCAGTCATTCTATGTGGAGTGAGATGAAATCTCAGTGTTGTTTTCATCTGCATCTCTCGAATGACTAATGATGTTGAGCATTTCTTCATAGACTTCTTAGCTGCTCTTATTTCTTTGACATACCTTGCTCCTGGGTAGGAAGAACCAGTATTGTCAAAATGGCTATACTACCAAAACCACTCTACAGATTCAACACAATCCCGATTTAAGTCTATATTATATTTCACAGATCTAGAGAAAAAAAGTCCAAACTTTCATCTGGAACCACAAAAGACCTAGAATAGCCAAAGCAATTCTAAGCAACAGAGACATGGTGGGGGGTATTACAACTCCGAACCTGAAACTATACTATAAAGCCACCATGATAAAAACTGCACGGTACTGGCAAAGTAACAGACCCGAGGATCAATGGAGTAGACTAGAAGATCCAGAAACTACTCCAGATACACTGAGCCACCTCATCTTTGACAAAGGAGCCAAAAATCCTCAATGGAGGAAAGATAGCCTCTTTAACAAATGGTGCTGGAAAAACTGGGTTTTAACTCCCCAATTTCTTGCTCAGTGAATCTGTTGTTTGTGTATATAAAGGCTAATGATTTTTGAGCATTAACCTTGTATCCAGTTACTTGTGCAGTGAATACCTTGTATGCACTACTAAATTTGGTGATTAGGTCTAGCAATCTGTTGGTTGAGTTTTTAGGATCCTCTAGAAAGAGTATCGTGTCATCAGCAAATGAGCACAGTTTAACTTCTTCATTTCTTTTCTTTATTCTTATTATTTCTTTGTCTTGCCTTATTGCTATGGCTAATGTTTCCAGCACAATATTGAACAGGGATGATGAAAGTAGATATCCTTGTCTTGTACCTGATCTTAGTGGGAAAGTTTTCAGTTTTTGACCATTTAGTGTAATGCTGGCTGTTGGTTTCTCATAAATAACTTCTATTAGTTTGAGATACAGACCATCTGTTCCAATTTTCTGCAGGGTTTTGATCATAAATGGGCATTGTATTTCATCAAATGCTTTTTCTGCATCTATTGAGATGACTATATGGTTTCTGTCCTTGAGTATGTTAATGTAGTGTATTACATTTATTGATTTGTGTATGTTGAACCATCCCTGCATCCCTGGGATAAATCCAACTTGATCAGGGTGTAAGATCTTCTTGATGACTCTCTGTATTCTCTTTGTTAGTATCTTATTGAAGGTTTTTGTATCATTGTTCATTAGGGCGATTTGGCCTATAATTCTCTTTTTTGATTGGGTCTTTCTCTGCTTTTGGAATCAAGGTAATGGTTGCTTCCAGAAATGAATTTGGGAGTACTGCTTCCCTTTCAATTTCATTGAAGAGTTTTAGGAGTAGTTTTGTCCATATTTTTTTTTTTTTTTGAGGTTTTTTGAGACAGGGTCTCGCTTTGTAGTTCAGGCTGGCCTTGACCTCAGCCTCAAACTCATCACAGCAGTCCTCCTGCCTCTGCCTCCCGAGTGCTGGGATTACAGGCCTGAGCCACCACGCCCGGCACTGTCATATGTGGTACTGGTTGCTGCTGGGCGTGTGTCTCCACACCCAGTATAGGTATGTGGTTACCGGGGATCGAACCCAGGTCCTTGTGCTTGCAAGACAGGTGCTGGAACCACTAAGCTAAATCCCCGGCCCGACCATAGGTTTTTTTTATTATATTTTTAATTTCACAGATTGATATTGGGGTGTTTAACATTTTTATATCCTCTTCATTGAACTTTGGAAGTTTGTATGTATCTAGGAATATATCCATTACTTCTACATTTTCCACTTTATTGGAATACAAATTTTCAAAGTATTTGTTTATTATTCTTTGTATATCCACTGGGTCAGTGGTGATTTCCCCCTTTTCATATCTAATAGTGTGGATTTGAGCCTTTTCTTTTCTTTGTTTGAGAAGGTTGGCTAAGGGTCTGTCAATTTTATTTATCCTTTCAAAACACCAACTCTTTTTTTTTTTTTAGGTTTTTTTTGAGACAGCGTCTCGCTTTGTGGTTCAGGCTGGCCCTGAGCTCAGCCTCAAACTCACATCACAATCCTCCTGCCTCTACCTCCCGAGTGCTGGGATTACAGGTGTGAGCCACCATGCCTGGGACTATGGTATGTGGTACTGGTTGCTGCTGGGTGTGAGTCTCCACACCCAGTATTGTTATGTGGTTACCGGGGAATCGAACCCGGGCCCTTGCGCGTGCAAGACAGGCGCTGGAACCACTGAGCTAACTCCCCGGCCCAAAACACCAACTCTTTGATTTGTTTATTTTCTGTATCATTCTCTTAGTCTCCATTGCATTAATTTCTGCTCGAATCCTTATGATTTCCTCCCCCATATGAGCTCTCGGTTTGCCTTGCTCCTCTTTTTCCAGTAGCTTAAGGTTCAGCATTATATTGTTAATTTGAGCTTGCTCTGTTTTCCTGATATAGGCATTCACTGCTATGATCTTCCCTTGTAGAATTGCTTTCATTGTTTCCCATAAGTTCCTGTAGGTTGTACTGGGGTTATCATTCACTTGTAGAAAGTGTTTAATTTCATCTGTGACCCACTGGTTAGTCAATAGAATATTTTTCAATTTCCATGTCTTTGTGAAGGTCTTGGAATTTTTTTTTTTTCTCTTCAGCTCTAGTTTCAAGGCACTATAATCTGAGTGTGTGCAGGGGACAATTTCAATTCCTTTGCATTTATTTAAACCTGTTCTGTGAACTAGCACATGGTCTATTTTGGAGGATGATCCATGAGCAGCTGAGAAGAATTCAAATTCTTGCTTAGTGGGGTGAAATACTCTGTAGGCATCTATTAAGTGCATTTGTTGAAGAGTTTGGTTTAGCTCAAGCACTTCCTTATTGATTTTCTGTCCAGTCGATCTGTCTATTTGTAACAGTGGGGTATTAAAGTCCCCTTCTATTATTGTATTGGTGCTTATCTGGCTTTTCATGTCCATTAGTGTTTGTTTTATATAGTTGGGTGCACTAGAGTTTGGGGCATAAATATTTAAAACATTTCTTTCTCTTGGATAGTTCCCTGTATGAGAACATAATGACCTTCTTTGTCTCTTTTAATCATTTTTTGTTTAAAACCTATTTTGTCTGCAAATAGGATAGCTACTCCTGCTTTTTTGAAGTTTCCTGTTGAATGGAGAATTGTCTCCCATCCCTTTACTTTCAGTCTGTGGCTTTCTTTCTGGATTAGGTGTGTTTCCTATATGCAGCAGATTGTAGGATCTTGCTTTTTGATCCATTCTGCCAGTCTGTGTCTCTTTATTGGTGCATTGAGACCATTGACATTAGTGGTTATGACTGATATAGATAGACTTAGAGCCATCATGTTTTCCCATTCTAGGCTCTTTTATTCTTTGTTTTTGTTCTTTTCCCATCAGTTTCTTGTTTGGCTCAAAGGTATGACTCTGTTGGGTCTCATGGGTTTATACTTTTCATTTTTTTTCTCCAAGATATCCTTTAGGTTATTTTATAGTGCCGGATTTGTATGCATGAAGTTTTTAAGATGTTTGCTGTCATGAAAGTATTTTATTTCCCCCTTAATTTTCAGAGATAGCTTTTAAGGGTAAATCAGTCTGGGTTGGAAGTTGTTGTCCTCTAAGGTTTGAAACACTCCAGGCTCTTGCATTGAATGTTTGGGTTGAAAAGTCTGCTGTGATCCTTATGGGCTTCCCTTTGTAGGTGATTGTTTTTCTTCTCTCTAGCCATTTTCAATCTTTATTTTCATATCTGGAACTTTTATAATTATATGCCTAGGTGTAGGTTTTTGTAAATTTTGGCCCTGTGGAGTTCTGTATGCTTCGTGAATGTGGATGTTCAATTTTCTTTCTTTGTCTGTGAAATTTTCTGCTATTATTTGTGTGAATAATTTTTAAAAAATGTCTTTTGTATTGTCTCCTTCTTCCTCGGTGACTCCAATCAACCTTATGTTATTCTTCTTTGAATCATCTAGGAGCTGTTAAATAGATTTCTCATGGCCTTTTGCCATTTTCCATAAATTATGTTTTTCCTGTTCATTGGCTGTGATTGTATCCTCTAAATCTGAGATTCAGTCTTCTGCAGTATAAATTCTACTGTGTAAACTTTCATTTTCTTTTTTTGATTGCCTGGCTTCTATTTGTAGCTATTTAAGAGGTTCCATTGCTTTTGCTATCTCAGATTCTATGATATCCTTGATTTCCTCTTTAGCTTTGTTAATCGTGCCATTAACTATGTATAGTATCTCTGTTTTCATCTCAGAAATCAGTTCTGATTTCCATTGTATTAGATCTTCTTTAATTATCATCTCAGAGAGTTCTTGTGATTGAATTTCGGACTTCTCCATTTCCCTTCTCCCTATATTACTTTGGGGTGAGGATCTCTGAATCTGAGAGTTTGAATGTTTCCTCATATCTGAGCTTTTGTCCCTGCTGTTGTATTTGTCTTTATAGTTGCCTTGTTTTCTGGTGATGTTTGTTGCAAGCCTCTTTATTCCTAATATTTAGGTCCCTTAAGATTAGCACTAAGCATTAACAGTATCAAACATAACCCAAGAAATGGTAAACTGGTAGTTGCTACTCTGACCCCTCCAACCTCATAAGCCAGGACTACGATCATATGCCCAGACTTGAAATTAACCACGAATATATTTACACCATTCAGGCATCACCTTTTGGAAGTGAAAAGGTTACCAGGGAGTTAGGTGGCATAGAGATAGGAGTGGGAGAGATTAGCAATAAGATTAAAGTATGCAATAAAATAGAGAAATGAGGAATAGCAGAGTGGACAAAGAGTAGAAAAAAGGGAGAGATGAATAAAAAAAAGGGAGAGAAAAAGGGGGGAAGAGAAAGAAAGGCAGCAACAAGAATAGCAAAAACACAAAACTAAATACAATAAACAAATATAAATAAAAACAGAACAGGATAAGACTGAGTACACTAACAGCCAGTGTTGGAGAGGAGGAACCGTTGATTCCTGTATTGGCTGAGACACACAGTTGGGAAAAAGAGCTGTGAAGTTGTAGGCTTTCCCCTGATGTGAGTCCAGTGTTCTATAGGTGGCGCTGGACCCAGGAACTCACCGATGTCGATGTTCGCAGGTCTAGGAGCAGGGGCCCGCCCCCTCCAGTATGGTGGGAGCGGGTTGGAACCAGGGTCCCAGTTGGAGTCCAGAGTTGGAGCGTCCCAGAGCTGGAGGTCTTGGGGTTGCTGGCTGGCTGTAGTAGAGATGATCCTGGTCAATACTTCAGGAGCTCAGAGATGTCTTCTCCTGGCAGCGTGGTGGGCGGGGCTTCCTTGGGCGGGTCCTTTGTCCTCTCCCGTGAGTCTGGTTCTAGGAGCTTAATGCAGCTTAAGGAAGCTGCCAGTGGCCCCGCCTGCAGTTCTGCTCCTCACTGTGAACCTGTGTCTAGGAGGCCGGCTGTGCACTGTCAGGAGTCGCTGGGGTGCGTGTGCCCTGAGTATCCCATTCTTATGTCAAATGCATTTTTGTGTCTACTGAAATGGAACACGCAGGATTTGTTATTAGGATGGTATAGCATATTAATTGATTCTTCAGATATTACTAACTTTACATTCTTGGGTTAAGTCCTCCTTAGTCATAGTGCATAATATTTTCACATATTGCTGGATTCATTTTGTTACTATTCTATTATGGATTTTAATATGTATATTCATGGGGACGTTAATTAGTTTTTAGTTTTCTTTTCTTGTGGTATCTGTTCAGCTTTGTTGTTAGGGTAATACCAACTTCATATAATGAACTGGGAAGTATTCCTACATTCTCAATTTATGTAGAAGAGTAATATTGTTTCTTTAAATTTTGGATGAAATTATTCAGGTAAACTTAAACTTTCAAAATTTATCTTTCTTTCTTCTATTTTTTCTCTCTCTCTTTCTCTCTCTCTCTCTCTCTCTCTCTCCATCTTTCATTCTTTTTCCCTGTACTGAGGATTGAACCCATGTCTTTAGTACTAAGCTGTATCCTCATTTTAATTTTTTTTTTAAATTTTGAGACATGCTGTAAATTACTAAATTGTCCAGGTTGGGCTTGAACTTGTGATCTTCCTGCCTTAGCCTCCTAGAATGTTGATATTACAGGCAGGCATCACCATAGTTGGCTCCCAGGGGAACCTTTAAAAGCTTATCTTAGATTATATTTCTTTTTAGTTTGAAATCCTTCTGTTACTTTCCATCCTATTAAATTAGAAACAAAACTGCTTCCCTGATAAGGGGAACCCTGCAGACTTTCTTGCCTAGTCCCTGTCACTTTATTCTAGTCACCTGGCCTTTGCTGATTTCCTCAAACACATTGAGCTTGTTCCCCACAGGCTCTCCCTGTTTCCCCTTTGGTGCTTTGTATGGGCTGCTCTACTTGAAAGGTACTTTCTCTGAGTTTTCAGTCTCAGCCTAAACCTCTCCTCACTGGAAAGGCCTTTCTAAAGGGGTGATTGCCCATAGGGGTCTATTCTACCTCTGTTTCATTACCCCATATTAGCTCTCTGCAAAACACTAAACCACACCTTGGAATTTTTCTTGTTTATTTATTACCTATTTCTCCTTAAGTTTAATGGGTAGGAACTTTAGAGTGTGCCCCATAACTTCCTGCTACCAAGAAAAGCGTTGATACATAGTAGGTGATCAAAAGATAGCTGTTGAGCAAATGAACATTAATGAAAGTCCTAATAGCTGCTAATTGGGATTAAAAACATGCTGATGAAATGTTTACAGACACTATTTAGTTTGGTTCTTTAAAAGAGCCCACATGAAGATATTGCTTCACCTTATTAACTAAGAAGAAAATGAAGCTTCGAGATGTGAAATATGCTCATGGCACACAACTGTTACGGTGCAGACGGGATAGGCCCTGGGTCTGCCTAACATCAGAACAAATGCTGCTCTGTCCCTGACATAAATCTGCTCTTCTTAGTTAAAGGCAGGTAAAGCTTATTCGCTCAGTTAGCGGTAGAGACCTCAGGCTGACAAATCCTCATGAAGCCCAGGTGAGGCCCTTGGTTCCCACCAGTGAGCTGTGTGGGCTTGAGCAGTGGCTACCAACCCATGGTCCTATGCACTGTCCTGATGGATCACACGCATCCTCAGAGGCTGAATTTTCACATCCTCTTTTTGAAAGTGCATTTACTTCTGTCAACACACTTGGCTACATCTTTTTCAAATTACAAATTCTTATTCTTGTCTTTTGTGAAACCAGTGTCCTCATGACTTCCATATGTCTATCAGCTAGAGTGCTGATTGCTCTAGATGATCTGAGCAGGAAGCCAAAAATAACTCAGAATAGGCCGGGGATATAACTCAGTAGTCCCAGTGTCTGCCTGGAAAGTGCAAGGAACTGAGTTCAATTCCCACATACCACAATGCCAGGTGTGGTGACTGACGCCTATAATCATAGCACTCGGGAGGCAGAGGCAGGAGGACTGCTGAGGTTGAGGCTAGCCTGGGCTACATAGTGAATTCAGGGCCAGCTTGAACTACAAAGTGAGACCCTGTCTCAAGGGGAAAAAAAAGAACTCAGAATCACTGAGAACTTCCTTTGGAGGAGCCCTGCCCTGGGAGTCTCATGAGGAGCATCTCTGATCATCTGCATAACCGCCTCGGGTGGATCTCTGCTTAGTAGCCCATTTTGAGGATTTGAAACCTTAAGCTCAGGGGGTTAAATTATACATTCTAAGTCACATTTCTAGATTGTGGCAGGGTTGGTGCCTAATATGAACCTAGTTCTGCAGAGTAGTACCTGGCCAGAATCACGCATAGTGTGAGGCTTACTCTTGCTGCTGTAAAAACCACTTGAAATACATTGCATCACAATAGCCCTGAATAGGGCAGTGTTGGGGCCCAGCCAGATCTCCTTAAGGGCCAGACACTGACCCACTGGCTGCTGTGTGTGTTGGCTGCTCCCAATTCTGAGCGCTCAGCGAGCAAGAGCCGCCATGTCTAGAAGCAATGGCTTTCCTCACAGAGGCAGCCCTAGCCAACACAGGCAATGACAGACAGGGAGTGTGAAGATCTGGTTACCGGTCTCAAACCTGGGTAACTCTGCCCACTGTATAGAGCTCCCCATAGGATCAAGCTAAATTTAGGATTTAGCCAAATTTACATTTTTCAAAGCTCCTTCCTCTGTTCTATGGTGTGTCCTTCATTCCTTTTCTCTTCAGATTACTCACACCAGTGACCATCTTGGGTCTCGTTGCTATAGACCAGTAGACAAGCCCGGGGTCCAGAGCTACGTGCTGTATTTTGTAAAAGAGAAGGTTAAGCTGGAGGCAGTGGTCCCTAGTCAGATGCTTATCTCACCACTGGAGGTGTGACATAGCTGTGGGCTCCCTGGCCACGTGGGGAGTGTTCCTCACTTTCTCATTGAAACCTTTGATGTGCAAGACTCTGGATTGTTCTTACCCTCCTTCTTTCTCTGAGAAAGAATTTTCTTTCTGTCTTACCATTGTCTCCCATGACCTATTATGGACTATCACTGTCAAGACACTGACAGAGCAGCTGGAGTCTGATGTAACCATAGAGTTTGGTTCACCAGCACAATTTTTTTTTTAACCAGCATAATTTTCTCTCCATCCTCTACTTATAGTGCCCTCTCTCCTAATACTACCCTCTCCTCATGTCCCATTGACCATTGGCCTCAGGGTAGGCCTATAATACATGCTAGACCATCTTTCTTGCCAGTTACAAAAATTGGACTTTGGATGACCTTGATTAACCCAACTCTTTCTTCTGTTGCCTGAGATTTTCTGGTAGAATGTACTGAGCATGCAACATCCTGAGACTGTATGCATCCATAGCAACCTTGGCTGTTTTTACTCCTCCTAGAACAGGATGCTCTGCAATGCCTGCTTCCAGTAATTCAGGGGGTACCACGGCATTTAAACAAAGGGAAGGTGTTCTTGGTGTCCCTCAGCTGCTGTTGAAATGAGATGGGGACAGATAAGACTCCATGCACTCTGGGCAGCTTTACTGGGCTTTGAAAAACTGGCTTACCACAGACCCTAGGCTTCTGTTGGTTCTTGCTGCCTTCCTGTGTGTGATAAAGTTGTTTACTCTGACCTCGGTAAGTGTTCTGTCAGATATAAACATGGGGAGGTAGAGGAACTAAGTGTATAGCTTATTGGCAGAGAACTTGCCTAGCATGAGCAAGGCCCTGGATTCTGCCTTCAGCAGCAAAAACAACAGAACATGGTATAGATACTGGGGCTCCATGTGCTCTTTGCAGCTATCTTAATGTTAACAAGCTTGCTTTGAGCCCCTAACAGAACAAAAATTCTCACAGAGCTCTGGAAGCTGGTTTTGTAGAAAACTTCCTACCAGACTCAGGAACCAGGCACAGTGGACCAAGCCAGGTCAGTTAGAACCCTTCTGTAAGACTGTTTTGTAGAACCTAAGAGGAAAGACAGTGTCTTCTTGCCACTCTGCTTCTGGAAGCATTCAAATTTGGGTCTGTCAGGGACCAATTTCCATTGCTCAGAGGAAATGGAGTTAGTCAATTTGCAGAGAGCAACACTAGTAAGAGGTGAAGAGAAAGCAGGTATAGTGGTGCACATCTGTGACCCCAGCACATGGGAGGCTAAGGCAGGAAGCTTGCAAGTTTGAACCCAGCCTGGCAAGTTTAGTAATTTAGTTAGGCCCTGTCCCAAAAAATAAAGTCTGAAAGAAAAGCCTGGGAATTTAGCTCTATGTGAAGGCCTCTATTCCCCAGTACCAAAGGTAAAGAGATAAAAAAGCAGTCCTGACAACATGGGGCAGCACTGGTCAGCCACCTCCGTGGAGCCTTGTTCTCTCCAACCATGCAAGCCAGGTAGGCCATTTGTAGATCTGTCTGTTACCTGTGGTACCTGAAAGTTCTGACCACAGCCAGGTGCCACTTCCAGCTAAAAGGATTCCAAGAGACAAGCTATATTTTCCAGAGGTCTGTGAGCAGCCCCGCCATTGGGAGGTGAGAATTAGATGCAGAAATCAAGTCTTTTAACTTAAAGTCCTAACTTGTTCCATTTAGTGCAACATTCCAGCTTCCCCAAGGAATAATTACCTTGCCTTTCATGTAGGGAGCAAATGGCCAGGATGTGGATCAATTACAAGGGGACTTGGTGCTGGAGAGCTAACCTAGTTAAAGATGTTAAGGCATGCTGTCCATCTAGGTCTTTGAAACAACTGATATCAGGAGCTGATGTTACCAGAGGGGACTGAGGACAGGCATGTCCGAGGAGCACCTCATCCAGGCAGTGGCTGCCTTTCAGGGCTTTTGGTCCTCCTGTGGTTTTTCCTACTGTGTTTATTCTCTGGAGAAAATTTAATAATTATGGGGTGAGGCTGGAAGTTCTGATAGAAGAGTTTGTGCTGATGGACGATGGATACAGCCCTGGCCACCGCAGGGAAGTGGGCACTGGTGTTCTCTCTCTGTCCTCCTTCTCCATGTCACAGTGCTTGTGTCCTGTGTGTACCTGTTCTCTGCGTTAAAGATTCTTCTCAGAAGGTCTGATGTCATCATGTGAATTTGAGGTACTACATACTCTTTTCTAGTATTTGGAGGGTAGGTCTTGTTTTCTATTTTGTTAATTTGCAGGGCCAAAAGTCCAACCTGAAATCTTGTGCGGGGTAGGAAAAGTGCTCTGCCTCTGAGTCCCAGCCCCAGCCCTGGCCCTACAAGCAGATCTTTACTTCCATAGTACAAATAATGTTTCTCATTAAAAGATTTCAGGGAACATCTTAGTTCTTTTGAGCTAAATTACCATAGTCTTGTGATTTATAAACAATAGTAACTTGTTTAGCACAGTTGTGGAAATTGGGAAACCCAAGATCAAGGGATCCACAGATTTGCTGTCTGGCGAGGCCTCCTTCCTGATTCATGGTTGGTGCCTTCTCTCTGTGTTCTCTGTGGTGAGAATGGAGAGAGACCTCTCTTGGCCTG
>PVIR01043494.1:0-11704 GCA_004026965.1 Petromus typicus
AAAAAGAGGGAATAAAACATGTTTATATGGGATAAAGGGTTGTAAGACAGGCAGAGGAATGGGAAAAATGAGAATTAAGTCATGTCCTGTACTGGTACAAATTCTCAATATCAACTGTGATCATGATGTGTATATAAAATGTACCAATAAAATCATTTTTTTAAAAAATCCTAAAATATAGTTACCTCATCTTAAAAATGAGAATTTTAAAAGTTCAGGTTCATGTGGTGGTGCAGGTGAGAAATGAGAGTAAATTGTGTTTTTTATTTTTAAATTGATTTTATTAGTACGTCTTACATACACATGATGATCACATTCAACACTGAGAGTTTATACCAGTATACAACACACATTGATTCTCATTTTTTTTTCCATTCCACTACACTCTGTACAACTCTATAACCCATATAAACATAAGGTTTGTTTCCTTTTTTTTTTACTATCAATTTTTTTCCCTCCTTTACTTTCACCACCCCGAACCCCTACGCAGGCACAACGAATGTCTTTTCATTTTCTCATATCTTCTTCAATCTCCCAAAGTGGTGTAGTTTTTGGAAAAGAGGTCTTTCACCTCCTTTGTTAGATTGATTCCCTAGATATTTCTCTTTTTTTATGCTATTGTGAGAGTAACTGATTCCCCAATTTCTCTCTCAATGACCCTGTTGTTCAGATATACAAAGGCTATTGATTTTTGATACCTTGTATCCAGCTATGCTACTAAACCTGGCAATTAAGTATAGCAGTCTTCTGGTTGAGTTTTTGGGATCCTCTATATAGAGCACCATGTCATCAGCAAACATTGACAGCTTAACTTCTTATCTTTATTCCTTTTATTTCTTTCTCCTGTCTAATTGCCAATGTTAGTGTTTCCAGCACTGTACTGAACAGGAGTGGTGCTAGTGGACATCCTGGTTTTGCTCCTGGTATTGGCACGAAAGCTTTCAGTTTTTGACCATTTAGTATGATGTTGGCTGTTGATTTCTCATAAATAACTTGTACTGATTGAGATAAAGATCATCAATTCCATTTTTCTGTAGGATTTTAATCATGAATGTGTGTTGGATTTCATAAAATGCATTGCCTGTGTCTATCGAGATGACTATATGGTTTTTGTCCTTGAGTCTATTAATATAGTATATTACACTTATTGATTTAGGTATGTTGAACCATTCTTGCATCCCTAAGATGAATACAACTTGGTCCGAGTGTATTATCTTCTTGACGTTCCTCTGTATTCTCTTTGCCAGTATCTTATTAAGGATTTTTGCATTTATATTCATTAGAGAAATTGGCTTGTAGTTTTCTTTTCTGGTTGTGTCTTTTCCTGCTTTTGGAATAAAGGCAATAGTTGCTTTGAGGAATGAATTTGGGCGTATTGCTTCCCTTTCAATTTAATTAAAGAGTTTGAAAAGTAGTGACATTAGCTCTTGTTTGAACGTTTTATAGAATTCAGCAGTGAAGTCATCAAGATGAGGACCTTTTTGTTAGGTTTTTAATTGCATTTTCAATTTCACAGATTGATATTGAAGTATTTAGCATTTTTATATCTCTCAGTTCAACACTGATGGTTTGTATGTGTCTGCTCAGGGAATATTGGTGATTGAGCTTCAGTTTGCTCTTTTTCCCTTTTCCCTGGATTCCCTTGTGGTGACAATCTTTGTATCTGGGCTTCTGAATTTGCTCTCATTTCTATTTTTGTTGATGTTGTTGTTGCTGAAGTTTTTGGTTTTAATTCTTAACCTGTCTGAGTAATGCACATTACAAAAGTGTTTCTTCCTAATATGTGGAAGCCTTAGGTTATAGCCACCCCCTCAGTTGTCCTCTTCTGGTCTGTAATGGCCTTTAAGTGACCTCAGTTCCAGCACACCATGAAAAATACTTAAACAAAATAGTCACATCATCTTGGTTTTAACAATACAATCAGTATCATCAACACTATCAAACAGCACAAGAAATGACAAACTGTGGCAATCACTATTCTGGTACCTTTAACATTATAAATTAGACCTGTGACTGTATGCTAAAGTTCAGAACTAACTACAGATATGTTTACAATGTGCAGGCTCTTCAATATGGAAGCATTACCTTTTGGAATAAAGGGTCACTAGATAGTCAGCAAAGTAGAGATAGAAAGAGAGGGAGAGATTAGAAATAGAGATGGAGGACATACAAAGATCACACATAGCTGGGAGGCTGATAGAAGGTAGAGGACAAAAGAGACAGAAGCGACAAATTCAAAACAGAACAGACAGAAGCAGGACAACTAGAAACTGTCCTCGCTGTCCTACAGTAATACAGAAGAAAGGAAGAATCACACAGACTTCAGGGAACTGATACTGCCCAAAACAAAAGAGAGAATGAAGGAATAAAAGAAGAACAGAGGCACCCAGCAGCAAAAGGAGTCAGGATACTATTTTCCCTTTCCTATAAAAAGAACAGTTGAGAGAAGCAAAAACCTTAAATTGGACAGACAGAGCAATAAGAAAGTAGAAAAATGAAAAATAAAAGAGAGGGAAGAAAATAGAAAAAGAAAAATGAAAGAAAAAGAGAAAAGAGAGTAGTGAAAAAGAAAAAACAAAACAAAAACAAAAACAATAGCAATCAAAAAAAAAAAAACCACACACTAAAAGGCTCTTCAACACTTAGACCTGCTGTCTCCTGTAGACAATATGGGCAGGAGCGTTCAGCTTGGTGTTCTTTAACTAGTCATGAACAAACTGCCTTGGTTCACTGACGATCAGTGTGGTTTCTGGCTACAGCGCCGGAGTTAACTGAAGGAAAGTCCTTCGACATTGAAAGTTCCCTCGCCCTCCCCTCGAAGTGAGTCCGGGGTTGTGCAGCTGGCACTTGGCCTACAAACTCACAAATGGCTGTAGTCCACAGGTTTTCTTCCCTCTCCCAGTGGGCGCTTTTTCCGTGTGGTAGACAGGGAGCTGGAACTTGGTGCTGCCATGTAGAGGGCAAGAAGAGGGAACTGCGGGAACGCCATGTAGCAATCTCGGCCATGCAGCTGGCGCTCTTGTCTGGGCAGACTTGGAACTTAACCCCTTTCGATGCAGACCCAGAACCCTCAGTTCTTTGGGTGCTGGGCAGAGCTTCTTCACTTGACTGACACTGATCCTCTGTCCTCTGGAACCAATTTATATATGTTGAAAACAGCAGCTGCTGCTTTCCGGGGTGACCTCTGCTCTGCTCCTTGAGCCTGTTTCCCCGGGGGGCTGGTGGGGGGCTTGTGGGCCGTCAGAAGTCACCAGTCCTCCTCAGGCTCGGCAGCTCCTCCTCCGCTGAGGGTCCTGGCCGGGAAGAGAAGTTCCAAACTTTTAGTTAAAGTTTTTCTTTCACTCTCCTTGTAAACTTGGCTTTTTTTCTCAGATCTTTCCTGGGTCTTGGGGACCCCTTCTCTTCTCTTTTTTTTCTTCAAGCTGCTATATTCTGATATGAGAATAGTAAACTGTAAGAGATTCTTTGACTAACAGTCTTTGCAATAAACATGGACACACTGATTTCTAGAAACCATGTCATTCTAGAAACATTTGCAGGGATGAAATCACTGCTGGGAGCTTGGCTGGTTGTATTGAAAATATTTCCAAGTGACCACAGAAGTCTTAGTTGGCCCACTCCTCCCTCACTGATTTCTACCATATTCTCGCTTATTTTGCCTCAGCTATGGACCGAACTTGGAGTGGCAGCCCTGCCTTTCACTTCTGTGTCAGAGATGTAGCTATAGATTACTCTTACAGGTCCCCACTCAAACCACTGTACAGTATCTCTTTACAAAAAGGTCAATGAACACCTTACAGCCAATGTTTTGTTAACATTGAATTCAAAATTCTAATTTTCTGCTTCTTATGGTTTGATCTCTTTGCCCCACCAGAAAGCCAAACATGCTAAATAGCACCACAGAGCAATTAAAAATGTTACTTGTAACATGCTTTGGTGTTATTTCTTTTCACTTTGAAATCTATATTAATTTTACAGGTAAAAGTCAATTGCAAGTCTGTATTCATTCCTTAATCAGTGATATACCACTGCAATAATGAATATTCTTCCTAAAACCTGAATCTTACCATTCATGAGACAGGATCTGTACTATATATAGAATGAACTTTCTTCTAACAAGCATTCCAAAACTTATAGCTTCCTTATAAGATTTGATTATTTGAATTATTTTCTTTTATAATACAGTTTTATTAACAACTTCTAACATGTCAATCTAGTCTAACCTTAGATTCTTAATTTTTGTAACAAGATTACACTTACAGTGTGAATACCACTGACCAGCTAATTTTAAAAAACAGAGATAGTCAGCCAATGTAACATACATCACTTTCATGGTGACTATAGCTCCTTCAAAAGTGATTCATCAAAATTAAAGTTAGTAACAAGTACAGTGTGAGAATAACACTATGAAGTATCTGCCTATTCTTTAGTTGCTGTATACATGAGAGTCATAGTCAGACTCAGGACGGCAAATTATGCCATTATCCCAACTGGGGATTTGTTCTTCTGTATTCAAGTTTTTCTAATCATTTTGTTCAAGAGTCCTCAAAAAATAATTGTTACTTTTTAAAAGAATATTTCAAAAAGTAATTTCCAAGCTGGTACCATCCTACAGTTCATTTTCCTAGTTTATCGAGAATAGATGACCCTCACATCAGTGACAAAGTTAGGATGACAGTCACAGGCCATGTGACTCCAGGATCCATTCTTAAGAGTTCTCTGATGCCTCCCAGGATACTTCCTAGTAGTATAATTCTGACCCAGTTGAATGACTTTGGAAAGCTAACTAACTTGGGGGGTTCATAGCTTCCTCATGTAAAAATAAGGTAATGATAGTGAACTGTAACAGTATTGTTGCAAGCAAAAATATGAAAGCATAAACAATAATTCTTGGCACACTGTGAACACAGGAAATATGTCCAGTAAAATCAGTCAGATTTTATGTGAAATCTTGGACTTGTCTTCTTGGTATCAGTTAACAAACCAAAAAGTAGTTGAAAAATATGAATGTAATTTAATCAAATAAATGAATGATAGTCCATGGCTGGAATTAATTGAAACATTAATATGAAATGCCATTATAATTGTTTGATTGTTTGATAATACTGAGTGAACATACAGTTACTCAAACATACAACTCAATGACAGTCATGATAGCTATCATTTACCATATTCTAAGTGCTAAATACTAATTACTAATTCTAATTATCAGAAAGATCTTCTGGAATGTGTTACTCCCACTCCCATTTTACAGCTGAGGAGACTGATGTGCAAAGAAGTGCAGGCTTGCAAAGGTTCACATAGCTGACAAGGATGAAACACAACTGATAATTCCCTGAGAATTTCCCATTTGAGGGAAGACTCCAATATTCCCTACCCAGAGGGATAATATCCTATAGAGATGTATAAAGAGTACACAGATCCACTATTCATTCAAAAGTGTGGTATTTATATATCATGTATTTGTAGAAGGGTTAAACTCTACCATTTATAGTAAAATGAGTGGAACTGGAAGATATAGATGAAATGAGCCTGACACAAAAAGACAAATATATATTCTCAATCATATGAAGAATGTTTAAAAAGTTGGCTTGAAAATAGAACTGTGTAGGGGTTGGGGAACAAAACAGTGGTCTACATGATCAATGCATGATGTCTATATGGAAATACCATAATGAACAGAATATGTACAATTTATGTGTTTTAATTATAAAGTAATATATAGATGAATATGTGTCTGACTTACTTTCCCATTGTTGGGACAAAATAACCTAATCCAAGGTTAAAGGAGCAAAGGAGAAAATGCTAAAAGTTAAAGGAGAAAAGGATTATATTAGTGCAGGTTTGCAGAGATTTCAGTCCATAGTTGGGTGACTTCAAGGCAGGGAGGTATGGCAGATAGGCATGACAGAAAAGAAATAGCTCATGGTGTGGCAGGAAGGAGGCAGCAGCTTTCCCTTTTATTCTCCATTCAGGCTACAAGCCTATTACTAGTACCACTCACACCCAGGGCTATTCTTCCACCTTTGGTAAATCAATTTAGTCACAGAGTTATACCAAACCAATCAGTAGGTTAATCCAGTATCACAAATCCATGATCTAATTACTCCTCAAAGCCCCTCATGACTCTTCGGGTTCAAGGACATCTAGATTAACTGTAACAATATGTATAGTCTTTAAATTATAAGCTAACCACCTAAAAGTTAGTAATGGTCAATTCTATTGGAAGTGATCAATCATTGAGTTCAATAAGGAACAGAACCTTAATTCCTCCTGTCAAGATTCATACTACATAATTTGGGGGGAAAGTAATTTCATAATTAAATTATGATTAGAGCTATTAAAAGCCCAAAGTCATCTTGCCCATGAGCTGACTATGATACTCAGGAACATAACCGCATGTACCTCACAAATTGAGGCCTCAAAAGTCCTCTGAAACTGTCCCGCTCAAAGGCAAGATTACATCAACTGAAGATACCTATAGTTGTTTGAGAACTGAGTAGTTCTAAAAAGAGAACGTTTTCAACTTGAAAAGTGTCAACTCCTTGTTAGCTTGCTGTCTCATCCCATCTATGATTGGAAGAGTACTTTGTCCTGTGAACATAAGATTCTCACGTAAGATTACAGACACCCCCTGAGTCACCCAATACTCCCTCTGATCATTATGTAGGTCAGATAAATCATGAATAGCTGGGAGTGTTTTTGTCTTTGCCCACTCTAGCACTGACCTCTCAGCCCCTCAGATACTACAAAACTAAGTCTCTGCTGTCTTTCTTTCATTAGCTTTCCATCACCTCTCTTTCTAGGCAAATTGGAAGACTGACTGACTTCCATAACCTTCAACTTCATTGAAAAGATCAAGGTTGTTGATGGGTGTGATAGCTTACCTGGATGTGAGGAAGTTGATGGTTTTAGTCACAAAAGATTGGGAAATAGGTCTGTAAAGCTGCTCAAAGCCATAATACAAAAGTGTTAGTTGGCCTTGTCAAAAAGCATTTGCACTTATCTGTTTCCAATTCTTTTTAAAATTTTATTTTGAAACAGACATTTGCTAAATCACTGAGTTACCTAATTAGCCTTGAATTTACTATCCTGTTTACTCAGCCACCTAGAGTGCTGTGATTCCAGGCATGCTGTACATATTATCTGATTCTTCATTTTAATATATGTTAAAGAGTTTCCACCTTCTTTGAGATTCTTTGTCCTCTAATGAGAAAGAGCTACAAGTTCTCAGAAGCATCTAAAATCTAGTATATTAGTTTCAAACTCAATGAATCACAGGTAATTGTAAAGTATACTGACTGATATTGAACATATTTTTAGAATTGATTTGCATGAACTTGGCCAACAATTCTGTTGATGTCTCCACAGAAAGTGTTTGTGGCCCACATATTCTTTAAAATAGGTAGAGATAAACCAACTCTGCAAATATCTATTGCCCCTTCGTCCATTGGATACTGGTATTATACTGGTCAAATAGAAAAGTATTTTCATCTTCCTGGAAGCTGATGCTAAAGAGTAATTGCACAAGTAATTACAATTTTAATGAAAATGCAAATCAGTATAGTCCCCTATGAAAGAGCAGAACTGGAAATTTAGCCTGGTTTCATCCAACAAAACAGAAAGATATATTTGACCTGAGGACTCAAAGATAGGTTAGCTCTGTATGGAGACAGTAGGAGATGTCAAGGATATCAGGAGCTGAAAAAAAAAAAATATATATATATATATATACACATATATATATAAAACTTAATGGTTCCTTCATAACAGCTGAAGTAGAAAAATTCACAAAGCTGAACTTGTGATATAAAATGTGAATATCACCTCATATCAAGCATCAGAGATTTCAGAAGACAGAATTATTATAACATTAAAATGATTTTCTATACTTAATCCAAGGAGTGATCTGTAAGGCTTATGGCATTACTCTTTCCATATTGTGCATAAAGAAACAAAAAAGAGCTTACAGTGCATGGAAATGATAAAGCATGGATTCAAATGTAGGTCTTCCCTACATATATGTCAAATGTTTTTCAAAACAGCATTCCACACTTGTGAAAAATAAACAGAAACAATGAACTAGTATTCAGTAAAAGCAGAATAAATTACCCTGAAGAAAAGTAATGTGGGTAGGAATGCCTCTGTCTGCATGTTTACAATCATATTTACAACCTCAAATAATAATAACAACAGCAAAACATTTCCAAAATCTCCCCTGCCTATGTCAACTCCATGAGAATCAACATCACTGATCCATCTCACATGGCTCAAGATTTGTCTGTCTAATTCTTTTATTGTCTGGCAAAGGGTCTATTTCTTAATCCAATTACTTTATTTTCAATGGGGATATTTTAAAAAGATGAAATGAAAGTCATTCCTATCAAAATCCAAGTCTTCTCATGCAGGAAAGGTCCATTTTTGGAAAGGTTATATATTAACTTGGCATGTTGAGAAAGACAATTTTTTTTATAGCTTGAAGTTCTTCACATACACATACACAAATATTGTAGAAAAAATTTACAATGATCAAAACAATTCAAAGAGACTGTTCCGCAGAATTTAAGTGAAAATAGAGCTTAAAATTTTACCCAAAATCATCAAACACACTACCAGAACACTCGGTCTGTTTCATATTACACATGGAGACCAAAGTGTTCATTCCCACAATGCATTGCTCAAAGACAAAGAAGTTCATGAATTCATTCATCTTTTAAGGGTCGTCAAATTTATATTTTAAATCTCATTTCAACTATACAAGTATATCACATTTTCTGTGCCTCTGGACAAAGAAAAAGCAAATCAATCTATATTTTTGACTAAAAATGGATGCCTTCATTACCAAAAGGAAACAGTTAACAGCAATAGTGATATTAAATTTTATGCCATCTTTTTTTTCTTGTACTAGTAACAGGTTTTTGTTTGCTTATGTAGTATATAAAATATTTGGTTTGCTTTTTCTTTACTAAGACTTTGTAATCATCTCTTATGGACTGAGTTTTAAATTTCTTGGGTAGTACTAATAAACTATCTTCTTAAAATATTCTTTTAAAAATATTTTATATGTGGATTTCTCTTAAATATCAATGAGTTTTCAACAATTAATATCTATGAGTAAAATCAGGTTTCAGAAACTTTCTAAAATACCTGAATAAAAATCTTACAAATTTTATCCCACAGCTAAAGCTCAGCACATAGTTGAGAGATTGTAATTTTGTTTTGAAGGGCTTAGATAATAAAACATGTGCAAATGTACTTTGACAATCACAGCTAAAATACAATGACATGAATAAGAGAAACAGAGCAAGATCCTTTGGTCCATGGTTCAGAAACTTGGAAAAGACCAGTAGTTCAATGGGAGAGTGTACTAAGGATCAAGGCATTGGGGAGAACAAGATCGAACAAGAACTCATCCTCAGTTGATAAATGTGAAAACCTATGAAATGGTAGACTATATTCATGCAGCCATTGAGATGGATAAAAACACAATACTAACTCTTCTCAAAGCTTTACATGTGCCATTTTGTGAGCAAGTAGCATTCTTCTCAATTTGTAGGTCAAAAATGAAAAGAGAGACAATAAGTGACTTCATCTAAACCTCACAACAAATTAATGGCATAAATAATGTCAAAACTTGAACCCGTGCTCTAAAGGCCAGGTCCTCCATGGTGCAATTCACACTTGGAGAATACAATGCTGAGCACTCTTCCTCCAGGAGCTGGCATGATAGTAGGTGGTCTTTAATAACCCACATGGTCGAAGTTATTTCCAGGAGACAATGGGTCTTTGATTATTCAATAATTAGGTGAGAAAAACATTAATAATCCAAGTCACCTGAATAAATAATTCTGAGAAAATAAATTGGAGACACTTTTTCCCGGTAGCAAAAACAATACCATAAACGCAAAATCAGGACTGATAATTCAAAGAACTTTGACCAAAACTATGATGTTGATTAAGATAGAAAATATAACACTTTTCTTTGGTACAATTAATTATATTTTCCTAGACTGATAACCTTCTTAATAGAACTATTTGTCTGTCCTATGAAGGTCAAATCCGAGTCCATTATTTATTTACAATTACTTTCATGATCATTGTCTCTCTAGTTCATTGTGTGATATCTTAGGTTTTACCAATTCCTGTATCTTTCAACTATTCTAGCAGAAAATGTTTATTGTTATTGACTCCATTTTTTCATATACATTATTATTTTTGCTACTCTGTAATTTAAATCTGTGATTTGGAAAGCATAAAATATGTATGAATATCTACAGAAACATTTTTTGCTCATTTTTATGAACACAGTAACTTTAAAACTAGAGTTCTAGTGATTAAAAGAGTATATATCACTGTGACTTTCAGCTACAGTATACAGCATGAAGAGTTTGAAAAGGAAACTTAACCTACAAAATTTTCAGGAAACAGATTTTATGTGATCTAGATCAAATACTTTGGGCTTCGTGTAAACAACACTTAAAGAACTAAAAATTAAGTTTCTTGGTGAAATGGTATTGAATGTATATGAAGCAGCTAATTATTTTCCTTCATTCTGATGAAGAAAGTTTCATGTTTTGAGTCTATCACATTTCTCTGCAGAGTGATCAAAATAGATAGTGGATATTTATTTTTTTAAAACTACCACACCAAATGACATCTTGCCATTAATTCTTCTCAAAACACTCTCCATCACTTGGGGCACACTTATTCCATCGGTCTTTCCACTTTTTGATTCAGTCCCAGAAATCTTCATTGATGAGTGTCTTTACAAATTTTAATGGAAAACAGTGATTGCTGCTACCCAGGGCCACCCAAGGGGAAGGCGGGCTCACAGGAGCGGGGCGGTGTGTCCTCATCCAACTCACCAAAACTGAAGCAGTGCTACTTCTGGCTTTTTTTCTAAAGTCAAAATAACCACTAAAGTTAAGCATCTTGAATCAGTTCAGTTTAGTGAGGTGGCCACGACTGTGCTACTGAAGGACTAAGTGGCGAAGATTTCAGAGGATGATCCATCCGTGCGCTTCTAAAGGCCACGGAGATCAGCGCTCCATTCTTCCACCAAATGGGGAAGGAGACTGTCGTAAGTCAGAAAGTCAAGAGGAGTTCCCCAAAAACGAACACACTGGAACCTTGTTTTGGATTTCTTGACCTCCAGAACTGTGAGAAATAAATTTATGTTGTTATAAAGTATGCAGCTTGTTATATTTTCATAGTGGTGGAAACAGACCATGATAAGCACTTAGACCATGATAAGCACTTCCTCTTTTGTCTGTATTTGGAACATTGTAGACACTCAGAATATATATCTTCTTAAAATATTAATGAATTATCAAATAGGGAGGTAGATAAGTGACCATAAAATAATTTTAGCATAATTTTACCATGAATCAAAACTAATTGAGTTGCATCGTGAATCTTGCTGATCCTTACATCTGTTTTCATACCTAGCTGAATTTTTACAGAACTCACGGCTTGGGCTACACTAGATGACAACAGATGCTGGGATGTGGCATTCACTTCACTAATACTAACTGACATAGTGGACAGACACTGAAGTTAGCTTTCTAAAGCTGTGATTTAATATTGTGCTATACTGTTTTGAAAAAACATACCTACCTTCCATTAAAATAGTGTGTACATCTGCATGATACCCCAGAACTACAGATCCATGACTTCACCTGCTTATTCAAAAGGAACTCTAACA
>PVIR01043495.1:0-11696 GCA_004026965.1 Petromus typicus
GGTGTGGAGACCCACACCCAGCAGCAACCAGTACCACATACCACAGTGCCGGGCGTGGTGGCTCATGCCTGTAATCCCAGCACTCGGGAGGCAGAGGCAGGAGGATTGTGATGTGAGTTTGAGGCTGAGCTCAGGGCCAGCCTGAACCACAAAAAGCGAGACCCTGTCTCAAAAAAACCTAAAAAAAAAAAAAAAAAAAGAAATGGGCAAAAAGAATGAGCAGACACTTCACAAAGGAAGAAAAACAAATGGTCAACAGATAGATGGGATAGTATTTTAACTAGGCAGTGTCACTCAAGTATCCATGCTCTTGCCCACCACACACATTGATCCTTTTTTTTTTTTTTAACATTTTTTTGTTTGTTTGTTTGTTTTTTGGTTTTTGGGTTTTTTTTAGGTTTTTTTTTTTTGAGACAGAGTCTCGCTTTGTGGTTCAGGCTGGCCCTGAGCTCAGCCTCAAACTCATCACAGCAATCCTCCTGCCTCTGCCTCCCGAGTGCTGGGATTACAGGCGTGAGCCACCACGCCCGGCACTGTGGTATGTGGTACTGGTTGCTGCTGGGTGTGAGTCTCCACACCCAGTATGGTATGTGGTTACCGGGGAATCGAACCCGGGCCCTTGCGCCTGCAAGACAGGCGCCGGAAATACTGAGCTAACTCCCCGGCCCCCACACATTGATTCTTGAATGAATGAATGAATAGTGTGAATGATTGGGAGAAATATCCACCATGGCACCAACACTGGAGTTCTATTGGCAATGGCTGCATTGATATACAAGAAATATAACTCCCAACCTACAAGATGTTGGATACGCTGAAATCACATCCTCATAATCAAAGCGTGAATTTCAGGGAACAGTGGAGGTCAACAGTAGGAAAGATTTCTTGAGAGAATGCTCCTGAGAGGCAGGGGGACCTTTGTCGGGTAATTTATACAAAATATGGATACAACATGGGTCAACCTACAACCAGATGACAGCATATTACAAACAGCTGCTCAGCTAATGTGGAACCCATAGGGAAGTGGGTCGGGGCACACACCAAGGGTACATGGAAAGGGAAAGGCATGTGGGGAAAGGCTAGATGCAGATGTCCTTCTTACCCACCTGGACAATTTATGCCTATCTAAACTTCCTGGACCAAGTGAATTAGAGTATAATTCCAAGTTACCGCTTTCCCTTAGGGAAGCATGGAATTGTGATTGTATCTTTACCCAGAGGTCCGGCCTTCTTCAGATGCAACATTAGCCACAATTTCTGTCTACTATAGTGGTCTACAATAATATACGTACTTTGAGGGGACTATGAGGAGAACAACACATCTTCATGGAGAAGCTCAGGCTTCTAAACAGCTCTGATATGAATTTGCTTAATTGTCATAGGCCTCATTCCTAGTCACCCGTGTCTGACACATCCCAACACACTCTCTCCAACAAGATCCCTTTCACCTTTACTATTCCATATATTCTACATTAAAATGTACCACAAATCATTTATTTTATGTTGGCAAATAAGGATTCAAACTCAATCTGATTTCTCACAGGTAAAGGAGTTTTGAGAGTCATGTTTTAGTTGCATGGATCTTTCCTACCCATGTCATTCAAATTCCAAATATTTCCATTTCAGTAGTGACTAAACAAAATGCTTCAGAAAGATGCATTAGGGGCCAGGAGTTTTCAGTTCCTATTCTGGGCATGACAGGACTGGATGCATAACTGTACTGTGGAGGGACCCCAACATTACCTCTGAAGAAATCCCTAAATAAAGTCAGAACAGAATGACTACAAATAAATCACGTGGGATGGTGTGAATTATCTACAGCAGAAACCTAGGACACTCAGACTTGACCTTACTTGTTTAATCTTATTTTGGTTTTGGGGAATAATTTCTAGTATAAAAATTCCTTCTTATCAATCTTCTTTTATCAACATTATTTGATCTGCAACATAAATTTTAAATTTAACAAAAAATATTGGCATGAGAAATTCAAATGATTTGAAGTTCAAAGTGAACATGGCATTTTCTTCATTTTGTAATCTACTAAGTATTGCTCAAGCCAAGTTTCCTTTGATGGTGATAATGTCTGTCATCTGTCATTTTCTTAGATTCTTGTTCTTCTTTTATGGAAGCACCACAAGCAACTCCCAAAGATAATTTTTTGAATGTAGAACAGTGAATGTACTCAGGGGAGACTTCACACTCTCCGTGTTGAGATTGAAAGGCCGTGCATGTATCCAGGGAAAGAGATAACGACCAATTAAAAAAAGACAAGTAATTAGCAAGAAAAGAAGTACATCATCAAAAGGTGAGTTCTAGGAAGACCAAATATCTGCAGTTAGAGAGATACAATCATTACTGTGTATTTACAAAAAGGAAAAAAATCTACAGGATGGCGTCACAGCCCTATTTGGAGAAAGTTTTTTTCATTTTCATAAAGTGATCCCCAGACATGTAATTCAGAGGGACACTCTGAATAATGCATGTACTTATTTAAATGGTAGTCTAAATGAGGTGCAAAGCATGTTTTGAGACACATATGAATACAGTACTTTTAATCTTTTCTTTCTTTCTTTTTTTTTTTTTTTAGTTTTCTGAGACAGGATCTTGCTTTGTAGTACAGGCTGGTCCTCAACTCAGCCTCAAACTCAACAATCCTCCGGCCTCTGTCTCCCAAATTCTGGGATCACAAGTGTAAGCCACCACGCCTGTATTGTGGAATGTGGTACTGATTGCTGGTGGGTGTGAGTCTCCACACCTGGCATTGTTGTATGTGGTTACTGGGGATTGAATTTGGGACCTTGTGTTTACAAGGTAGGCACCAGAACCACTGAGCTAAATCCCTGGTTCGACTTGTAACCTTTTTAATAAAATATATTTATTTACTAGACCAAAACCAACTAGAGATTTTAGAGAATTTTTGTTTCTCAAATTTTTTTTTTAAAGAAAAGTAAAAGTTAAGAAATGACATTACAGATTTCTTCAAAATAAATTTTATGGAATATGTAGGGGTTGATATATATTCATCTCAATTTTCTTACACCTGCTATTTTTGCAGGGTCGCTCTGTGAAAAACAGTGTTTAGTTTATGACAAGGATCTAAATTACCCAATAATTTAATTCATATCATTGTACTACATTAAAACAAAAGCAAAACTAGGTACTCAAACTTTCATCTATGGGAACTTAGATTTTAGTGAGGAGTTAAATATTCAGAATATTCTGGTTCACAGGGGTTTTTTAATGAAAGACTATATTTTAGAACCAGAGACTCTCATTTCTTCCAGGGCCATATGAGAATATATTTAATCCAGTACATTTTCTTGAGGAAAAACTTTATGCACTGGAGAATTATGCTCAGCCCTGCCGGAGAGACTGGACATTCCTAGTTACAATGCTTTCTGAACTACCTTTACACTTAAAAAAACAAAATGGCAGTTGGCACGGGGTAGAGGGTGGGAAAGAAGAGGGAAAGGCCATTGTGCTGGGAGTTGAGGAGCTGAAGACGAACTGCCCCAGCAGAGAGAGTGAGCAGAGTGTCCCTCAGAGACTGGCTTCACACACCCTCTACCCCACAGTGCTAAGCCCTGAGACACACCAAGGGGACACTGAACATTTTCCAGATTTATGCTCTGCTGCCATGCAGGTGGTATTTCTGTACTGTGTAGGTTTCTTGTCTCAGTTTCTTTCATGAGGCTGTGATTTGGTCATAAAGCATCTTTAGTTAGAGAATGATTTTAGGCAATTCGTTTCATCTCCTTAAGCTCCATTTCCATAGCAAAGCACAAGAGTCTTTGAAAGACTAGTTTAGCTCACTGCTGGGCACATACACACAAGTTATCCCTCACCATATATAATTAATTATTTCCTTTCCTAAGATCCACATAGGAAAAGTTGGAAGTACTGAAAAGCAACACTGGTCTTCTCTGCTACCATCCATAAATGGAAAGTGCCTTAGACTGGGTTACATGGCACCAACTTTGGGTGGAAAAATACATATATGCAGAAGGTTCATTGAGCCATCTTCCCAGGAGGTAGGCTTATCAGGAAATGAAAAGGACAGACTGATGGGAGTGAGCGAGAAGACAGACTGCAACCCCACAGCATGTGTGGCTTCGACCTATCCAAGGAGGGGCTGGCTCTGCAGCTAAAAGCAGCTCTCAGAGATATCTTGAGTTGAGACACAGAGCCAGGGCTCTGTGTCTACATCTTACCTAGTCACTGGCTGAAGAACATCTGCTGAAAAAGGGCCAGTTGAGAGTGATTCCCAGAGGAATCACAATAGCTCACAATAAGTACACAATAGCTGGGGCCTGGGCATCTGAGCCCTAATGCGGGTTTCCAAGTAGAACCCCTGACTACTCACGACAGGTTCACCTCTTGGGCCATGTGCACTGCTTTGTACTTTGCAGTCAATTTGACTCATCTGAATGACTTCTCCAGGATTCCCAATGGCCTTGTTTCCTGGGAACTTAAAAGAATTTCCTCTGAGGACTGGCACAGCACAATGTTCAGTGCAGGATCTCTGCTTTACTCCCCAAAGGGCACAGCAGTGAACTCACATCTCCTTGATCTTTACTACCGAGTTCTCTCTTTTTCCCATTGGAGGAGAAACTGATATAATCAGAAAGTCTCTGAAGAGCCTGACATTCACTGAACCTTCTTCAACAGAGACTCTTTGGTGAGCTCTGAATAAAAATCATGCAGTCCCGGAATGTCTCTTGCTATCTAGAATCTACCTGTGGTCTTACAGTTCTAGAATTAGCTCTCCTAATGTGATCATATTCATCTACACTGAGTTTTGATATGCTGCAACCAATTTAGCACCAAAATGTCAGTGCCTCAAAAAAAGTATACTTCTGGGCCGGGGAGTTAGCTCAGTGGTTCCGGCACCTGTCTTGCAAGCACAAGGGCCAGGGTTCAATCTCTGGTAACCACATACCATACTGGGTGTGGAGACTCATGCCCAGCAGCAACCAGTACCACATACCACAGTGGGGGCGTGGTGGCTCACGCCTGTAATCCCAACATTCAGGAGGCAGAGGCAGGAGGATTTCTGTGATGTGAATTGGAGGCTGAGCTCAGGGCCAGCCTGAAATACAAAGCGAGACACTGTCTCAAAAAACCTAAAAAAAAAAAAGTATACTTCTCCTGACAGTCTGTTTGGGGTTGAGAAGCTCCTCAGGGCTTTTGTTTTCTACATGCTGGCTCCATATTCCAGGCTGCTGCACTCTTGTGTCCCCTCCACCCAGCATAGGACTGTTTTCTAGAGACAGAGATCCACCAAGTGTAGAGGTAGATCATATTAGACAAGGAGCCAAACCGACAGGAACAGATAAGGCTTTATGGACTTGCTGTGACACTATAGACAAGAGGCTGAATGTCAAAGGACACCAACTCCCAGAGTATTCTGTTTTCTCCCAGAGAACAGAGCCAGGAAAGGGTAAGACAACATGGATCAGAGATTTGGACAGAAGATAACCAAACAAAAAGGGAGAAGATAACCAAACAAAAGACAGCTGCCACCTTGTGAAGTGGAACTGGGAACTAGAGGAAGAGGAGGCAGGGCTAGGAAAGGGAAAGTATTGAGTTAGTGTAGAGAAGAGTGTCTCCAGTACTCCACCATTTTTAGAGGCCCCCATGTAGAAGTGCCTCCACCTGCAATACAGACAGTCATGACAACAGCCTCTTATGGAGCTGAGCCGGGGACTGGGGGTCAGAGTCTGGTCCCACATAGAGCTTCTCCAGAGACTGTACTACATGTGTGCTACATCTAGTGTGAGGCAGGATCTACCCCCTCCCGCAATGCAGCTTTCCAGATAAAATGGTTCTTCTAAAATGGTTAGAGCTGGGCCTGTGCTACCCATCACACACTGGATTTGGGCCAGGGATGAGGCATATCTGAGCATGGAGAACTGTGCCACACAGCAGAGTAGAGACATTTACTAGAGCCCTTTGGCCAGTCATAAGATTCTAGCCAACTTCAAAAAGACTGACAGACACCACGTTCCACATGTTGAGAAAGAAGTGGACAATGGGAAGTATTCATGAGCCCTAGAAATTTCTACCAGAAGTGCAGTAAGCAGGCCCAGGGGCCCAGTCAGCAATTAGCATTTTCTGTTTAATTCCTCCTTTGCAATTGAGTGAGCAAGTCATTGACCCATGAATCTGAAGCCTTAATTTTAGAACTAAAGAAACACCACAGAATCTTTCAGACTAGCTTTACTATTTAAAAATCAGGTCTTACATTTTAACCTTCATTTGGTTCTTTGTAAGTGCCCTCACTTGGTGAGACCCGTTTGGAGAGAGAAGCAGTACAGTGGCTGGCCTCCTCCAAACTGTCCATACCTCACACACCATAGAATGAGCAGTGGATGAAGATGGAAAGTCATGCTCCCAAAGGACAGGTTGTATCTTGTGATTAGGGATCACATAAGTAACTAAATTCTGAAAGAAAAAACGCTGAAGTTTCTTCATGGCAAGCTGTCATCTCCCCCAGCTTGTCCTGTCACCACCATGCCACCTGCATAAAAACTTTACTGAACTGAGCTGAATCCACCTCGACAACCTGCAGATGAAGAATACTTTTGAAAAATTCCTACAAGATACTCTGGAGCAATAATGCATGTTGGAATCGAATTAGACATGAAGGAGGAAGTCACAAGACACCAACATGCACAGTGTTGAGTCAATTGGAAGGCCTTTTGCTGAGACATTAATCAACTGAATAGAAGTGATTTTACTCTTCTTTTAATACACTGGAGACAAAAGCATCATTTGGGTTATTATGGAGCCATATTTTCTTGGTTTATTCCTCTGTACAGTCCCCTTTTGCTTTGAATTTTTCTGCTTTTTCTTTTGATACCAGGAAAGACACATATTGCTTTTGCAGAAAAAATTTACCTACCATGACTAAAAGTATTAAAGTTGGAATTATGATGTATATTTTGACATATAAATATATGAATAAGTGATTGTATAGATATAGGTCATTGTGTATATGCAAGTGTGTCTGTATGTGTGTATGTATCTGTTTGGATAATGAGATGTCCAGTGATTTCCTGTAGTATTTATGACTGTTTCCTTAAGCCCCAAGTTCTTCTTCATTCCTGCTGACCTGGGGACACTCTTGGGACCTTCAGGAGTTTTCATGTCAATTTCTCAGCTTAGAATCCTGCACTAATGGGTGGTAATAACAAACCACGGAGCAGCCTGGAGCATAAAATTTGTATTTCAATTTGGCACTGGAAATCTCTGTACATGGTCATCTCATTTCCTTTTCCCTTCTCATCTGGTAGGCAAAAAGCTTTTTATCCTTTTATACATAAGGGCTACAGCAAGTTCTACCTGTAAGATTCTCCTTCTGCTCTATGTTGGCATTAAATCTACAGTCCTGGCTCCTGAGGCCTTTATCCAGGGCCCGCATGGTCCCTGGGAAGTCAGTTTCTCCGTAAGCTCCCTTTTTGGTTTTGAATTCCCCTATAATCTCTGAGGACAGAGAAGTTCCTTTTCTTCTAAGCTAAAATCAATGTCTATTAAAATTGAACCAGTTATTTGTCAGGGAAAGGGTATCTATATTTATTCAGTCCTCTGACTTATGCCAACTTCAACCCTAGGCGATATTGTGCTATGGATTGAATATTCATGCACCTCAAAATCCATATGCTGAAGCTCCAACTCCTGTATGACCATATTTGGAAATAGAGCCTTGAGGAAGTGATCAAGTTGAAGTGTCTCAGAAGGGGAGAGCTGATTCTGAGGGGACTGTTGTGAGAAGAGATGTCAGAGACCTCACTGTCCAGCCCACATGTGCACCATGGAGAGGAAGAGGGAGGGCATATTTAGAAAGTGGGTCACCAGAAAGGCAGGAACCATATCAGGAGCTTGACCCCCAATCTAGGACTTCCCAACTACACATCTATGTAAAAATAAATTTCTATTTCTAAAGCCACCCAATTTATAATAGTTTGTTGAGGAAATCTGAACACATAGATAGTTTGCTTTATCCATTTTTGTATCTGTTAAAATTTTCTTCAGAGAGTACATTATGTGGAAGTATTTACTTCTGCTTCATAAATATTTCTGATTACTTTCCTGTCTTCTTCAGAGTTAGCACTAAGTGACTTGGCCAATGAAAGAAGCTGGGCCATGATTTACTTCATTCTGTTTCCCACATGGACTGATCCAGGAAAACCATGAGCCAATGCAGTTTCCATTGTCCAGCATTTTCGACTATGACGAGCATTGACTTCTTATTCAGCATTCACTGATTGAAGAATACATGGATGATTTCTGGGTGGTTGTTGTTGTTATTGTTTAGTTTTTGTTTTTGTTCTTCTTTTACTGCAGCATATACCGGCCTATTCTGACATAGCTTCCAAACCACAAATAATAAAATAAAAATATAAGTCTATTAACATTTACATAGCATCTACTTTTGGATGTATTTATACTTCGAACATGTTTGCTGTCATCTACCTTGTGGGGGAAAAAAGGGCACTGAAATATAACCTCAGACCCACCCTTTCTGTATTACTTTATCTTCAACTGTGGTAATTCCATTCAGTTTGAACACCTGCATTTCTTTGTACATTGCTGAATTTTGCTCAGCCCCCAAACGATATTTGTTAAGAGACTTTTCCTTGGAAAGCTCCACTTGAATACTCTTTTATTACAAAATCACCAAATTGGTGAAGGACAAGAAGATATACTTTCTTACTTTTCTGTTGCTGGAACAAAATACCTAACATGTATAACTTAATGAGAGAAAGACTTATTTTTGTTTAAAGTTTTGGTGTTTTCAAACCATGGTTGGCTGACTTCAAGCAAAGAACCATGGTGGAAGAAAGCTGCTCCTGCCACAACAACCAGGAAGTAGAGTCAAAGAGGAAGTGACAGGGACCAGACAAGCCTCCATGATCCACTCCATTCAGCAGGCCCCACCCCTATTATTTCCATCACTCTCCTATCAATACCATCACACTATGATCTCATCATTAAATTGGTCCTTCCTGATCCTATCACCTTCCCAAAACGCATCTTTGAACATGCAATACTTTGAAGGGATATTATAGACTCAAACTATAGACATGGAGTTGAATACTATATCCCATTCCTGGGGTATGGTACCTGATATTTACAACTTAAAAGAATTAAGCCAAAGCAGGACTGAAGCTCAGCAAAGCAAGCATCAAATCCTGTAGTCACATAGCCTGGTGCAGACTGGTGAGCTAAAAGTTCCAATGAGCCCTGGGAAGCCTCTGTGCTGAAATACCAGCTGAATACCAGATACTCACAATATAAAAGAAATGGTTTAATTTACACCACAGTTTCAGGGGATTCAATAGATGGTCAGCAAGATTCAAGGCAGGAGCATTATTGAAAAAGAGCATGAGAGAAGCTCCCTACTTGGCAGCTGGGAAGCAGCACAGGGCAGCAACACCAGTGATGAAGAGATGAAGGACTAGATACAGTAATCAAGGTTATTGCTTCATGATCCACCCTGACATGCCCAGAAATGTGTCTCACCAGTTTCCAGGGATCCCCTAAACCCCATCAAAGGGACATATCAAGATTGATGGTCATAAATAGGTTACCATAGTGGAGAGTTTGTGACCATAAGAGTATGAATCTTCTAGGAATGCAAATGAAAGGTCATTAAAAAAAGAAGGCCAAAATGTGCATCAGAAAAGACTCTTAAGTCTCATCAAAAGAGCTCAGTAAGTGTTTCCACCTACAGAGTTGGCATTTTCCTATTTATCCATCTTACAAATCAGAAGATTCTAGATGAAATAAGGTATACAATGTGCCAACTAGAGAGAGGCAGTCAAACAGAAATAGGAAGACAGAAATGTTTGCTATATGTCATAACAAAAAGTTATAGGGCTCTTGTCAGAAATGACACAACTTCCCTCAGAACTCACCATTCATCATTTTACATAAAGTATGAATAAAACATTGGGCACTATTTCTAGAAGAATATCTTGTTATAAAAATGGCATTGGGGAAGGAGATGTAGAAGGCAAGAGCAGTCATGCAGTTAGACTATGAATGTCATATCACAAATTTTTCCATTAAAAGGAAATGTCCCACATAAAATGCTCTGCTTCACAGTAACCACCCTCTGTTGCAGTTTCTGTGAATCAAGCTTGAACTATTAAATGCATAAGAGTGGACCACAGTGTGACTTGCTAATTAACATCTTTTCCAGCTGGTGTGAAACCTCCGTGAGAAAAATACAGTTTGCAGCTCTCCATTTAAATCAAATCTCTCCACAAACATTCTCTGGAATATGTTGGTTCCCTCCTCCCTTTCATTTCCAAAACACATAGAAGTTGATAAAGTGTTTTTGCCTTTCCACCTCTGGCAGAATTTCTATAGTAAGAGTAGTCGTAGTTACTAAAATAAAGTCAAATGGGCCCTTGAAAAAATTAACTTCGGAAAACTTAGGACCTCAGCTCTAACCTCCTCTCTGTGTCTACATCTTGCTCATTCAGTTACTTCAAAGACATTATTTCTTTGCCATCTTTCTGACCTTGGGGCCCAGAGCTCTCTAGTTTTTCACTTTATCAGTCCTTTTCTGTAATCAAACAGGTTATTTCTTCCCCTCTCTATCTTAGACATCAGAGTCCACCACTTCAAGTAGGACCTAGACACTAATCTCAGCGAACTTTGAGACCTCTCTTTCTAATGTCTTCCATGAGTGTAGAAGTAGGATACTTTTACCTTCAAAGAAGAACATGCCATCTTAAATGTTATAAACAATGAGGAAAAGCCCTTGCAATAAGGATGCTGGTTCAGTTATATTATTAAAGGTCAAGTTCTATCTTTCATCTTCCATGTTTATATGTCACCTAGTCTTTAAGTTAGTTTACTAACATCATTTACAAACAGAACACCATTCCACCATATGAAATAGACTATCTGTTCCTTCCATATCTTTTTAAAAGCAAAAAATCTATCTCTCATTGCCATGTGCTGGTCCCCTTCCCAAATAAGTCAACAGTCAGAAGAACAAGGCTGGCCTAGAGAACCTCTTTGGCTCAGCTTCTCTGGACATGGATGGGATGGCCAGCCCTGAAACACATAAGAGAAGTTACTAAACAAAAACAGGATTCTTTTAGGACGGAAGGATGAGGAAAGTGTGAGTGTGGTGTAAGTTATCAATCACCTTTAAATTCTGGTTCCATCCAACTAGCCTCCTTTCCTACAGCCTGGCTATGAGGCTGTGCTGTCCACCAGACAGCACGGATAAGGTTTGCTCGTGAATGATAACTTGATGTCCTGATTTTTAGTGCCTTTGACAGTTCAGCTGGTCATGTCTTCCATCCCCCAGAAGGGTGTTTAAATGTCCATGTCGCCCCATACTCCAGCACTCACATCTCCTCTTCATTAGCTACACAGTATCTCCCCTTCTAACTCACAGGAAAAAGCTAGTGGTACCAGACAAGAGGCTCAGCAATTTTTCAGCTATTTCTTTTACCTTCCTACGACAACAGAACAATTGCTCCGTATGCTGAATACAATAAAGCCTTTCACATGTATTGCAGCTCATGTTCTTTCTTCTTTTTCCAGGAACTTCTGCCTATATGGTCCTCTCTACTTTTAAACCTTTTTTTACAGCCCACTTAATCTTAACAATACAAGACTATCAGTATGTTGAAATCTAGTCTTTTTAAAAAATTTAACATATCCCTTTTT
>PVIR01043496.1:0-11583 GCA_004026965.1 Petromus typicus
GGGATGGAATCTGGGAGTGACAGTCTGTTCTCACATTCTCGCTAAATATTCTGATATCAAATAATGGGCCGAGAACCTCTGTCTTCGATCTAGTCCCTGCCAACAGTGCAGGAAAAAAGCTAATTAGTGTCAATAGTATCTAATTTTGTAAGACACAAGATAGACTAAATCATCTTCTAATAACAATCTGAGTGGGTACTGAGAAAATCTACAAAACCTTCTTTATCTTGTCACAATATTTAGGTGAAAATGAAGTAAGAATGTTTTTTTGAAAATTTAAATTTAGTTCAACTGATACACAAGAGCAGAACAATGATACATTTCCATGGTTTACCATGTAATAGCTTGCTACATGTACACACTGAACAATGTTTAAATCATTTTCTACATATCTATCTCCTAAAATTTTATAATTCATTGATGAAAACTTAAAATCTTTAATTTTAGTCTTTTGAAATGAATAACATCCTATTTTTTACTTCAACTTACATAATATTTGCATAATTCACATAACCATTTTAAGAAAACGACGATGACCACCTCGAAAGGGAAATTCAGCTTAATGACAATAACCAACCAGAGCTAAACTGTACATATGCAAAGTTTCATGCAGTTGTAACAATTTATGATTTTAATGCACCAGGCTTGAAGAAAGTAACTTTTTGACTAGTAGTCTCCTTGCAATTAATTCTAACTTGTAAAACATTATCAAAAAGAAAGAAAGAAAGAGAAAAGAAAGAAGAAATGAAGAAATAAGAGAGGGAATGAAGAATTTAAAAAGAAAGAACTAATTGATCCCAACTAGTATCTCTTTTCACACAACAAGCAAGACGGCCTTCCCATCTTCTTCCATGATATAACACAAATGGTAGACAATAAGAAAGATTTTAAAATTTGATGTTCTTCAATATTTACATTTCATTGAAAAATACGTTTCATCTTTTCCAAAGATCTTTATAGGAAGGCGTTTTCTTGTTTCCAGTAATTCCCCAGGTTGGTTTCAGCTGTTAAATCAGGCAGTGTAGTAGTCAATTTTACCATTGCTGGGACCAAACACCTTAAAGGAGGAGAGATTTCACACAGCTCAGGCATTCAATGGTTCTACTCTAAAGGCAGATTTCTTAGGGGGAAAGAGATCCTTCAGTTTCCAGATCTCCCTTCTCACAGCTCCTCACCTATACTGGAATCCACCTAAAGCCATAAAGAAGGACATGGAATAATATTTATCATCTATCAGTGACATAATTTTGGTAAAATTTGCAAGGGTGGAACTCCAGTTTCTTGGATCTGACCCCACTGATTGTGCTCCAAGCAGGCTATAAGCAGCACAGGATGTAAAGAATTATCCTCTTAGTTGGCTTGTTTATAGAAGTGAGACTTGCTGAAGCCGACCAGCCAAGTTAACCCAAATCCCGTTCCCAGAGTTATAACTTCCTTTATTAAAAAGACATACAAAATATTAAAATCCAAGTTTCTTGGACTGAACAGATTGAGTTCAATAACTATTTCAGGTTAAAAACAATGGGCATGTAACCCTAGTATATCTCAGGAACTACATAAGGAATTTTTTGTTTGTTTGTTTGTTTTTAAATCTCATAACATACAATATTACTTTTGCCTCCCTTTGACTTCTGTTCATATTAGTTTCCTCAAGAAGAGATGGAAAGGACATACATCTGTTTCTTAATTTATAATCTATTCCCCGGTCATTCAATTTTAATCTACTTTCAGCTATCTCAAATCAAATAATTACAGAAGAAAAGACACAAGAGAGTTAAATGAGAAAATGTAGGGAATCACCAACTCATTCTTACCAGTCAAGAAAAATGTTGATTTTGGGGCGTTCCTTTAGAGGCCAACAAATGTTACATGAGTTTACATGACGTGGTTTCTTTCTTTCCACTTTATTGTTAGAGGCGACATTGGTGACTGTTCTCCTAAGAAATGAGAGAAGCCTCAATTCTTTACTTTAGTGACTGTATGTAAGTTGTGTACTTACTACCAAACAAATAACCATAATCTTCTTTCTTTACACTGTGTACTTTGTAACTTTGGTACATGTGGAACTAAATCAACCCCAAGTAAGACATTTAATTTGCTAAAAAATAATTGCTTTAGGACACTGAGTCCCAATTTGTCAGTTGAATTAAGAAAATTTAAATCCTGTTTAAATGAATATATATATTTCCATTATATATATATATATAAATAATATGTGTGTATATATATGTGTATATATATGTATATATATTATATATACGTATGTGTATATATATATATATATATATATATATATATATATATATATATACACACACGTATATATAACCCATATATGAGTTAAGCCCAAGTCCTAGTGATATGTTTCTGCTGAGCAGGGCCTACCTGTAAAACACAAGACTTTCTTTTCTTTTCTTTCTTTTCTCTGTTGCTTGGAACAAGGTTTACTTCTATTCTTTTAACTATAGTTAGCTGTCAATTTCCTGTGACAATGGATGGAGGAAGTGGTATGATAAAAATTCAAAATTGAAATGAACACTTTCTTGTCAAAAAGTAATAGATATTTTTGTTTCCAATATTATAGTCTTCAGCACATATTTATTTTCCATTTATGGTTTCTTTAAACCAATATTAAAATCAATATACATTCCCTGAGAACATTTCCATAGGTAACTTGAACTATTCTAAACTAAAATACAAGAAACACATTTTTTAGTTTGAGAGGGTAACATTCAACTGTCAGTTTTTCTTCAAATAAGGTCTATTTTCTTAAAATAAGGTCTTAAAACCTGTACTTTTAATTAACTGGGAGGTCTCCTAAAAATGTAGGCTTAAAGGTAATATTCCAGAATTACTTTACCATGTCCTCTGACATTAGAGATTTTTTTTTTAAATTTTAGCTCACTATTCAGTTCAATTTTAACTCACTTTTAACTATTCCCAATTTTTGCAAGTATATATTTTCATGGCATGAAATAAACCTCAGAGCTACACTGTGCCATTGTTAGTCTATTAATACATTTCATAATTATTTCTAAACATGCTCAACTAAATTATTTATGAATTATTTTCTATAATTATTTGTAGAATGTCTCCTGTAGTCTAGAGATTATCTTAATCCTTGAAAAAAAGTCAGTGAGAAAGATAAATTCACACTTTACTGAAAAAGCAAAGCTAATAATCATGTACCTATAGTATCATAAGTTGACTGACTTCCACAAGAAGAGGTACACTTTCCTAGAAGGATGTACAAAAATAGTGTGGTTTGACATTGTGAATGATGTCACTCTGAAAAGATGAACGAATTGAAATATGAAGTATAGATAATGAATAGATAGAAAAAATGCTCAGAGGGTCATTAGTTTATGGGAAAAATAGATGATGCCATGGTCATATGCAAGAGGTGAGCATGAAATTTCCAGAAAAAATCTCTACTGGTTCATATCCAGACAAAGGAAAGTATAATAAGATTATGTTGAAGAGGATGCTAGAAGTAACACTATGCTAACCTTTTGGTTTCATGTCACGGAGTTCTATTGTTATTCTAAATGTGATTCATAGCACTTAGAAGATTAAATAGAGATGACATCTCATGAAGCAACTCCATTAAAAAGTCAGTTTATGGGGTGGGTAGGGCTATGGGAAAAATGAGAATTAAGTTGTGTCTTATACTGGTACAAATCCCCATTATGGAGTGCAATCATGATGTGTGTATTTAATGTACCAATAAAGATTTAAAAAAATTAAAAAATTTTTTTAAAAAGTGAGTTTATGGGCAGAATGGAAAAAGCTTGAAAGGGATGTACCAGTTACCTTTTACTGTTCCACCCACCCTCTTCAAATGACTGAAAACAGCCATTGTTTATTTTACTCACTATTCTAAGGAAGAATGACTACTGATTAATACATCATCCACATTAATACAAATGTCAGGATACTTCTAATCAGTGACACAGCCCTGCACCTGAAAGTTATTGATCTGCTGATTGGTGGAACCAGTGACTAGGTTATGACATTCATCATACTATAGGCTACCTAGCACCTTTTCACATGGTGTCAGTGGCCAGAACCCCAAGAATTGAAAGAAATCATGAGCCATATGGTGCAATTACTTTTCAGATTCTTTTAGGTAGCACAAAGTGACAACCTAGTAAAACAAATTCACACCCAGACCGATTGTAAAAATGGAAGGATGTACAAAATTATATAGAAAAGTTTGCAAATAAACTGGTTATGTGGTTATGTGGCTCATTTGTCACAGTCAGTATTATAAATTAAATCTAAAGTGGGCCCTCCTCTTAAGTCTTATTTTACAGGTAGGCTCTACTCAGCAGAAACATATCACTAGGACTTGGGCTTAAAGTATATATTCTTGTCTCTAGATTCGGTTTTTTCTCTGCTTCTTGCCTGCCGTAGTGTTCTTAAGTTATTAACTTCCCTTCTCTACTTCCTTCCATTGTGCCATGTCTTTGAAGACATCAGATGATAGGATGAATCTGAGCATTATGAACCTAAGTAAACTTTTCTCTGTTTAAATCGCATGTGTTGGGTATTTTGTCTCGGTGATGGGAATGCGACTAATATAAAAATCTGCTACTGGAAAAGTCAGATTGTTGCTATGACTGTATCTCACAGACTGATTCTGAAGTCTTTGGAACTGGTTTTTAGCAGAGCTACACATTACCTGAAAAGTTTGCAGTTTCATCAGAAAGGAGGTGGCTTATAAAGGGAATAAAGGAATATAGAATTGCTCCAAAGTTTTACCATTAAAATGAAGCCAAATATTTTGCATGAGGACAAATAGGAAAGACTCCCTGAGGAAATCTTAGGAACCAACCAACTGGCTCATAACAAGGGGCTCTTTGCTCCAGAAACCCTGCCTAGAAAATTGGTTCTTCAGGTTCCTTTTTACCCTGCTCAGTCACACAGGCCATCAGAAACCAGAGCATCTGTTACCAGCAGGGATCAGCCTCAATCAAGGGGTACACTTTGATGTTATCTAGCTGGTGTTGTGTTTTAAGTATGTGAAGTGCAACAGTTGAAGGGTCATGGAAGCTTCTGTTCCTATTTCAGAAGTTAGCCTGAGAGTCTAGGCAATATTCGCTGGAGATCACAGTGCATGACAAGGGTAAAGTTGAAGGGCTGTGGAGACATCAGGAAGCTGGAGATGCCAAAGACAAGAAAAGTCTAAGGAAAACTTCCACCAGTGAAACAAACCAACCCAAGGAAGAGGTCATGCTAGCTGCACCTAGCAATGCCCTAGAGAAGAGGTTGCCCAAGGTCTTTGGCATTTACATGTCACAAAAACTTGCTTCACTTACTGGGCATAGAACCATCGGACTTATTTTTTTCCTATTGGATTTGGGTATTACTTCATTCAAATTGTTTTATTCCTCTACTCTTCTCCTTTGGAATGAGAATATTTACTATATGTTGGAAGTATCTAATTTTCTTTTTAATTTTTAGGAAGTCTTTAGCAAAGAGTTTGATTTGAATCTCAGTGAAAAAATTGGACTTGGTCTTTTGGACAAAGCTAGAACTCAAAACTTAGGCAACTATTCGAAATGGACTAAATGTCCTTTGCACAATATGATTGACATAAGCCCTTTGGGTGTTATAGTTTATGTCTAAAATGATCCCTGAAATTTTGTGTCTCAAAGGCAGAATCTGATCTGAATTAAATTACTGAGAATATGACCTAAAAAGGACTCTTCTGATGCCTGTTTTCTTTCTTTTTTCTCTGCTTTCTGGCTGCCATAACACGAGCTTTCTTTCACTGTGCCTTTCTACTGAGTGTTGCTTCATTAGCAGTAGCCAACAAAGGAGGGAATCTCCTGATAACTCTATGCCCATATGAACTTGTCCATTTTCAACTCTAGATGTTGCATAGGTGACTCAGTGAAGTGAAAGAGATTAATGCAGTAGGATATGCTGAACATATATAATGCTCTGAAGTCTACTCAAGTGATACACTTTTCAGAATATACCCTAGTTTCACTCTTGGACTTGAGTAATAATGAAAAGAGAAAAAGTAAACAGAACTTGATAATAGATTGGATATAGGGAGTGAGAACGAATTAATACTGAGACAAAAAAGATGCTTGTAGATATTTTTGCAAAATTACATGCATAGTTGTATCATTTGATGAGAAAGGAAAATCTAAAAACTATATATATATGGTATAAAAGTATATATATATATGGTTTTTAGATTTTTCCTTTCCTTCAAAATACACACACACACACACACACACACACACACACACACACACACATATATATGAGAAAGGTTTTCATGCTTCCAAATTACATTCTAAATACACTCAATATGAATCTGAAAGTCACACTATAAATAAGACTTTAAGTTAAAAAAAATCCAACATTACGTAGTGTGTAACTGAAGCTTTGTGTGTGTTTAGCACCTTCTAATTTGAGAAAATCCGTTGAAAAAGTAACAGTGCCTAGGTTTCTTTTTGAAAAATTTGTTAATAAATAAGGATAGTAATTTTAAAATAATGAACTAAATACAATGAGAAAGAAGGAAAAAATTCAGATAATTGTTTATTGAGGAGATCCTGGGTGTAATATTCAAGAAAAAGAAATGTTGAAAGGGGAGATGGAGACAGTTACTGAACAAAATTCAAAACATGAATAAAGAAAATTTACCACTGCAATTACAAACTGAATTTCCCTGAAAATTTTAGGGAATTTCTTTCTTAGTGGAAGATGGATGTGGAGAACTGAAAAATGTAGAAGCGGTGAATAAACAGATATAGTAACTGCTAAGCTTTTTCAGTGTAGATGTGTTGACATCTATAGAGGATATGCTCAGTATGTTCATTTGATTTCATAGAACATGATAGGAAGGGTTGAGGAATCTGAGGCGAAGAGATTGCAAGTAAGTGCTAAAAGCAGGGATTTGAGAGAATAACATATCATGCTAACTGAGCAGTTAATAGTTCTAATGGATTTTCTACATATAATTATGTCTTTCCCACTGGCCTATGAGGAGCTAGGATAGTAAGATTTACCTTTATTTATAGATAGACATTACACAAATTGCTTTATCCACCATATGTGAGAGCATATAAAATTAAGATGTAAAAGAATCATTCTTAGCTACTATTCTGAAAAATGATTAAGATATATTTCTATACACAATGTTTTCAACTATGTAAAAACAAACATAAACAATGAGTGTTGGAAGAGCTATTTTCATAATAAATCAGAGATAAAAATAAAAACATGTTATAATCAGAATGGCTGCTCATCTATTAGGGGTAACAAACTAAGATGTGGAGTTACCTTGTCCATATTCAAATCAGGTCTCTGCTACCTATGATGCAGACTGTGTGATATTAACTTGTCTGTGCCTGCATTTGCCCATTTGTAAGATGGGACTGATATTTTTGTTCTTAGGAAAATTAAATGAGTTAGTTCAATAAATTTGCAATTATGTTATACTCTTTTCTCCTAACAAGAAATTTTTATTCAGAGTGCTAGGGAAGACATGTCTAAGTACTTTAATAATGAATATTAAGATTTCTTTGTCTTTATATTTTAAATGGTCTTAGTAGACTTTTATTAATTTATAAATGTATAGGTTGATCATAAAATAATATAAAATCCTTACCATGAAAAATGAACATTTTATCTTCACAATTTAGATATTGAATGTATTATTTTTTCACTGCTGTGACAACATATCTAACAAGAGCAACTTACAAGAGAAAAATTATTTTGGCTAATAGTTGCAAAAGCCTCAATTTATAGTAAGCTGACTCTATGTATGTGCATGAAACAAGGCAGAAAATTAAGGTGTGGGGGAGAAAGAGAGAGAGAGACAGAGAGACAGACGGATATCTGAAGGTCACAGGTCCATGCTCAAGGCTGCTTCTCTAATTCCTATCACCTCATGCCATCAAATTATCATTTCACCAGTGGAACAATTTTTGTGATGACTTTTGGGCCTCATATAGGCAATTACTATCCAGTAGTACATCTCTGAAAGCAGGAGATTTTCCAGAAAAGTTTCCAATCTCAAACATAAAGAAGAAAAAGTATAAAAAACAAAGATAATAGTAAAAGAAGCAAAAGTCATTCCTGGGCTATTATAGATATATTTGCCTCCAAAATACAGAGAATAAACATGTGGCGATTTAGTACTGAATCCCTTTTCCAAAATATATGTGAAGTTAAATAGCTAACAACATATTTTCAAAGGCCTAAGACACAGACCCTTAGGAATATAGAAACAAAGATAGTTTTTAAAAAGTAAAGCACTACCTTACTGCCACTGCAATATGGACAGATTTGCTTTCATTTATGGAGATGATACAGCCAATTTCAATAATATCTTACAATAAAAGCAAATTTTTGAAATGTAAAACTTCTAATCAAAATTTAGTTAAATCTCTACTGTAGCACTGACACATTTACAACAATTAGTGTTTTAATAAATTAGAAAAAAGAATATTCAATATTTTAAATTTAAGAGAAATAAATGTGACAAAACTGGTAACTAAAGAAAATATTCTTCTTGAAAGAACTTTCTAAAACTACTTTATTTTAAATATGTAATCATATATCTTCCTTAGTATTTTATTTTAAAAAATTATAAACAACTTATATGGAATGTAAGTAATTACTGAAATGTTGTGATAAAATGATTTTCATTTTCCAATAACAAATTCAAACTTACTGATTATGATCTACTCATTTTTACATAGAATACGAAGTAGACTTACAAATTTTATGGGATCCTCTATTTTCTGAGCTTCTTATTGAGCTACGTTATGAATACATTTTTGCTTCATTTTGTGCTTTGTTTGATTTTGTAGGTCAACAGATTATCATTTTATGGGGACATATTGTCTTATAAGGCAGGATTAGATTCTTCTCCACTTTAACAGTCACATATCAGTAATTTCAAGTTTGAAGAATAGCACTAATTTACTAATCTATAAAAAAAGAGATTCACTATATATACACCACAAAGACTGTTCCAAATAAATAATGATGATAAAATGACAGAAAAAAACTAACTCTCCTTTAGTCAACTTTTAAAAATCAGGCTAAATATATAAATGTCATATTTATGGTCTTTTTTAAATTATAAAAAAATAATTTATTTTTCCCTTAAAATTGCATAGTCATTCATACACAATTTCAAAGACTTTCAGCACTTATAATCTATGGCAACCATTGCCAAAGCTCTGACTATGTGAATACTAGATAACTGTTTATCTCCCAATGAGTTTGGAATCCGAACCTCTCATTTGTGATTACTGGGTTCCTTTATGGTCTTCAGCAATATGTGTAATGAAAGGAAGAGGATAGATGTCTGTATAACATCTTGTCTTATTCCAGACTTTGATTTCCTTAACTATCCTCAGGAAAGGCTCTCCACCTTGTCTGCAATGATCCTTAACTAGGCAGGTTCAGAGTACAGAAATTTTCCTTAGTAAAATATAGCATGAGAAAAAAATATGAAAAGAAAGAAAATGGCTAGTCAGGAACTTTAGTTAAATGCTCTAATTTATGGAGTTTGGCAAGTGGTGACTGACTTTAGCTTCAGCCATCACTCAGAAACCAAATCAACTGAAATTTCATCTCTCAGTTTGTATCTTAGTTATTTTTGTCATTGTTGAGACAAAATATCCAACAACTAAAATTAAAGGCACAAAGATTAATTTTAGCTCTGAGCTTGCAGAGGTTTCAGTTTACAGTTGGCTGACCCCAAGGCAGGTGGCATGGTAGAGGGTGTATCACAAAGGAAAAGGAGTTCACAGGGCCAGAAGGCAGAAAGGCAATATGGTAGCAAGAAGCAGAAAACAGAGGCAGCAACTCTCTTTCTTTCCTTTGGATCTTGTGGAGGGTACTCACTTCTAGAAGGAGAAACACTGACAACCAAGGCAGCCTTAATCCTAGCACTGCACAGTAAATAAATCCCAGCATCACATCCTGGATCCCAGCCACCTCTGAAAAGCCACACCCATGACCACAGGAGACTTTGGGGGACATCTAAGCACAAGCAATTAGAGTTTGTTTTTCCAACGTCAAATTTTCAACACATGGGATGTTGCTGATTTAATTTATATCAGGAGGAAGTTATTTTCTTTCAAATTTTGTCTGTACTATAATTTCACATGCATATTTGCCTCCTGTCTTTCCCCACTACACCCCCAAATCAGAATGAGTTTATTTGAACATAGAAACAACAATAATAACAGCAACTTTGAATTGCATTACAGAGATAAGAAGAGACGTCTCGGAAATGGAGAGAATGGCCACAATAAAATCGTGTTTCCTGGGGAGAACTTCAACAGTACCACAAGGCAGCAGGATTCTACAACAAGCTACGAACATCTACGTTTTTAAGGAGGAGCCACATGAGCTGGGGCTTATGCAAGTCTGCAATCCATGTCTGTAAGAAGTGCGTTCTATAAACAGAGAGGAGAAAGAGGCAGGGGAAATATCTAGAAAATCAAGCCTTTATTGTTCTGTATAGTTCAGTTTCCCAGGCTTTTTAAATTTTTTAATTTGATTTTATTATTTATTGTTGTCCTCGGCTTCTGGGTGGTATGCCGCCGAGGATCAGGTTCAGCGGCCCGGATGGGAGGGTGAATGCGGCACAGAGTCACCACGCAGACTCTGGGGAGCATTTGGAGAATTGTGGCGTATTTAATGAGAATTAAGTTACTTTTACAGTAAAGTGTAAAGGGTGTAAACATAGAAGTGGGGACAGTAGCGGATTGGTTGAAGCATTCACAGAGGGGGGCCGTTGTAGACTGATTGAAGAGGCAGTCCTGCTTTTGGCTGAGGTGGAGTCATCATGAGGAGGAGTCACAATGAGGTGGAATCACAAATCAGCGAGTTTATCTGAACTTTAGTGAAAGCCTGGCTTTCATCTACAATTATTATCTGTGTGTGGGGGGGAGGTATTAAGGATCAAACTCAAGATCTTGTGCTTGCCAGGCAGATGTGGAACCACTTAGGTATCCTGACCCTTTTTTTTTTTTTCTTCGAATTTTTGAGTCTTATGGGGTATAAAACATTACACAATAGCTAGTGACTTTTTTTTTTAATTTTTCATTAGTGAGGAGTAGCATCCAAGTCGGAGGGAAAAATTTGGCAATTTAAGTTATATAGCAAATTAGGAATGGTTTAGGATAAAAAACGCCTCTGAGTTTCAATGTATATATTTCTAGATGTCATGGAGCCACATTTGGTAGCTGATGAGATGGTGTCAATAGTCATCGTAAATTATTTACATATGGGCTACCAGTTAGGAAGAATAATGTTTATTCTAAGTTTTACAGTGCGCTCATTTAAAAAGGAAGTTATTTCTTTATTCCTATTTAAAAATATAACCAATGAGTCCGAGCATTGTATGTTATATATTGTGAAATAGAAAATGCTCAATGTAAAATAAGGTGAAAGGGGACAATGTTGAGATTGTAACAAAAAAGTAAGGAAACAAATTTTATGTATATGGGGGGGTGGTAGGGTGGGTAGGGCTATGGGAAAAAATGAGAATTAAGTTGTGTCTTATACTGGTACAAATCCCCATTATGGAGTGCA